>VWYP01005569.1:29770-46212 GCA_013400435.1 Pycnonotus jocosus
CCTATTGATATTTTTTTTTTTCTGCTTGAATGTCTCTGTTCAAAGTTGTGGTGGTTTTCTGGTGTCCTAAATGAAGTGAGTTTGGGCTCCCTCTCAGTTCCTGGTGTATAAAAATCCCCCTGGAAGGAGCTGCAATGCTTTAACCTGGATTTTTTTTATTTTTTTTCCTCAGAACTTTTGCCACTTGGGACGCTGATCTTTCCATAGACAAGCTGTAGACTTTGTACAGTTAAAAATAGAAATACTAATTCCTTTTGTGGAAAAATCAGATAGTCTTCCCAGTGGAAAATGAAGGATTTTTAATGTGCTCCTGCAGGAGAGTGACAGCAAAATTCGCTGGGTTTTTAATCTTTGCTTCCTTTTGTCACCGTGATTCAGAGTGAAGGCTTCTGCCTTTGCTCTCATTTCTGGAAAACCCAAACAAAAAACATTTCCAAGACCTTAAATGACATTGCTTTGTTTTTCCCTTCTCCCTCCAAGTACAACTTGTTTTTTTTCTTTTGATTTTCAATTCCTGTGATTTTATTTTTTTTTTAATTATAGTGAACTGGACCAGAAATATCGTGTGCTTGTGGAAAGGGCTAAAAATGAAATCTAACTCAAAGAATATTTGAGGTGTGGGGGGTGATGGAATTAATTTGTTTGTGCTCTGGTATAAGCCAAGATGATGCCAAACCCCTTTGGAGAGGGATAAATGCTTCATGTGGGAGTCAGAAAAACACACAATCAGTCAGCAACAATCATCTTTCTGGAGATTCCAGATAATCCAGGCTTCAAAGCAAAACCTGTGTTTTGGAATATTCATTCCCCGATATTCAAACATCCAACTTTGTTCTTCTAATTATTATTATTCTTATTCTTCTTTTGATGTCGTATCAGACAAGTGCTACGAGGGCCTTAAAAAGGGCAAAAAAAATAATTATTTCCTTTATATCTTAATACCCACATGATGCAGAGGCTTTGGTGGAGAAAGGAATATTTTTTTTGACAGATCCAAAGGCGGGGGAAAAAGCTTGGCAACATGGTACAGGTTGAGTGTAACCATAAATAAAACCCTGTGTGAATTCCCCCTTGGAGACACTACAGATCTATTGAACAGGGCACCCTCTCTATAAAAATTGTTCTTGAGAGGTAATAGCAAGCTATACATTAGGAAAAAATATAGCACGGGGATTTGCTGTACTTGGAGCAAAACTATGAGGAAAAATGGTGGGAGGTAATAAGGGATTGTCGTTCCATCCCATTAGAAATGTGTTTTATTCCAGACACCCAGATTTTATCTTCCCTCTGCAACTGAATTAGAAATGAAACTGCCAACTTTGTAGGATGTGCAAGGATCCACACAGTAATGTGTTTGGGGGGTTTATTTTTTTATATATTTTTCTTTTTTTTGTTTTTTCCCTTCTCTTTTATTTTTGGGAAACTAATTAGGGCCAGCATAGATAAAGCACACTGTGTGTTATGAGACTGTAAATAACAGAAAAGGGTTTTCTTAGGAAATTAGCACTAAGACACACAGGAAGCTATGAAATCAAATGCCACAAATATATACTGTATTCTCTCCATAGATTAAAATAATAATAAAAAACCCCCTCTAAACCCAGCCATATACAGGAGGGAATCCTCGAGGATTGGCCTGGCACAATCCTGCAAAAAAAAAGAAGAAGTTCAGTTAAAAAAAAAAAAAATAAAAAAAAATCCACTCATTTCTTAAGAAATTTCCCAGATTAGATTTGTAAATCAAAAACCAATATATAACATGCAAGAATTGATCTGTTTTATATTCCTCAGTTACATTTTTGTGAAGCACATTTAGAAGATTTAGAACGTATTTGCGCCTGCTGGTTGAGCCATTATATGCTTGAGTTCATACATCTATTTGTGAGGCTATAAAACAGGCATCGACTACCCATGTAAATTGTGTTCTCCACAATAAATTATATGCATACTTGCAAAAATACATAACTGCTGTTGGTTGGCTTACGTAGGCTGAATACTAATGATGTTTAAAGTTGTATTGTCCCCTCTTCTCGGGCCTAATTTAGCCTCTACATCAAAAATTATGTAGGAAAAAACACTTTATCCTCTCGCCGAGAAATAAAATGGCACTTACGGGCATCCACATATCTTTCTTTTATGAAACACCACCATTTTCATACTAATTTTAGCTGCAGAGGGTTCATGGCAGAGCTCTGAGGAGGCTCCAGTGTGTGCACACTCTGTAAAATGGGATTTTTAGGGGTTTGCAGAGTTGGATCGGGGTTTGTTCCCAGGCAGTGCAATCCTTTCTGGCACGCAGGGGGTTTTTAATCCCTGAAGTTCTGGGGGTGTTTTGGGCAGAAGTGCTGGCACACCCTGGCACGCTCGGTGCTGTGCCCCTCGCTCTCCCTGCTGCCCTCGTTAATTGGGTTTGCTCCTATTTCAGTTGTTCAGAGCTGGGGAACGGCCTGGACCTGGTGTCACCAGTTTGGGGACATTTGCTGTGGCTGGGGTGGCACTGTCCCTGTGGCTGGGATGGCACTGCCACTGTGGCTGGGGTGGCACTGTCCCTGTTCCTGGGGTGGCACTGTCCCTGTTCCTGGGGTGGCACTGTCCCTGTTCCTGGGATGGCACTGCCCCTGTTCCTGGGATGGCACTGTCCCTGTTCCTGGGATGTCACTGTCCCTGTTCCTGGGGTGGCACTGTCCCTGTGACTGAGGTGGCACTGCCGCTGTGACTGGGGTGACACTGTCCTTGTTCCTGGGGTGGCAGGGATGTCACTGCCCCTGTTCCTGGGGTGGCACTGTCCCTGTCCATCCAGGCTCTTCCCACTGTTAGTGCAGGCAGCAGGAATGGCTGGAGGTGCTCAGGAACCTCCCCCCACGTTCCCGTCCCAGCCGAGCGCTGGCTCTGCCCTCCCCTCCTCACTCGGAGAACATTTCCTGCCTCTCCCATTAACCTGCTTTATTTATTACTCCGTTACCAGTTTCTCCTTCCTCGCTCTCTCTGCTCGGATCTCTTTCCTCTCCGGGTTTTGCCTCCCTCGCTGTGTTTCCCCCTTTATTCCTGACCCTCTCCATCCTGTTCCAGTGCTTCCTCCAGCACAAATTCCGTGTGTGCTCTGCAGCCCGTCCCTCCCTGAGCCACGGATCGCTGCCAGCAGCCTGGGCACCCCGAGTGGGAGAGGAGAATCTCCCCGTCCTCTGTTACACCTTTTGGGGTGCAGCATTTGGGTTTTTTTGGAGTTGGGAAAGGAGGAGGCAGACAGGTTTGAAGTCAGCATGTAAAAATCTCTTTATTCTAATTTTGTGACTCCATTTCTATCCACTGTGCAAAGGTGAACAATTATTGGCCAAGGCAGAACATCCCATCACTTGGATTGGTGTTCATCCCAATCATTCAAATGCTTCTCTCAGAGCACAGGAATGTAACCATTTTCTTATTTACATGAAAAGGCTTGGGAACTCAGCTCAGAGCTCCAAAACATCAGAAAGCTTTTGCTTTAATATCAAACACAAGTCTGAGACATGCAAAAGCAGAGCCACAGTCCTCCTTCCCCGTGTGGGGAATATGGAAGCTGTCACACACTTCCTCTCCTGCCCAATGATGTGTGGGAGCACAATCCATCCCTTTTTACCGGGCTCACAGCCAGCCAGAGGGATGAGAGAAGCAAAGGAGAAATCCAGAATATTTCCTTTCGTCACCCCTCCTCCCGGCCGGGATTTTGAGGAGCCCTCTGGAAAGGCTCAGGGTGTGTCTCTGGGGACAAAGCCCCTGCAGACACGGGGACAGCACCAAGCAGTGACACAGGGATGTGCTGGGGGGCTGCAGGAGCTGCCTCCAGGAGCAGGGATGGGCTGGAAAACTCAGAGCTGCTTCTCCAGCCCAGCCTGAATTGAGGTTGTGTCCCAGGACTAGCACAGTCAAACTCTCCAAAAAGCAGGTCACAGGGATTTTGCTTTTGCTTTTTTTGCTTTGCCAGAGCCCTGAGCTGGGACAGGAGGAAGGCACAGGTGAAAACCCACTCAGAATGAGGGCCAGAGGGATTGTGATGTGCACAGGGGAGGAAGGCACAGGTGAAAACCCACTCACAATGAGGGCCAGAGGGATTGTGATGTGCACAAGGGTCTGTACGTGGTTTATACACATCCATATCGTTTTCTTCGTTGTTTTTCTTCGTGTGTGATTAAACTTTGAACTTCTGGAGGGAAAAAAAAGGCGTTCCTGGGAGGGCTCTGAAGTGTCCAAAGAGCAGGGGAGTTGTTGGGGTTTGTGGGCAGGGGCAGTTTTTGGTACCCAGGCTGTGGAAGAGCAGGGTACAAATGTGATGACAGAGACAATTCCACCCCATTCACACCTCGCACTGCTGATTTATTTGTTGGCATCTTTGTGGGGATCTGTGTGGCACAGCCCCAGCACCGAGGTGTCACTCAGGAAGGGCTGGCAGACCTTGCCAAAGCAGCACCTGCTTTTGGGGACAGCACTGGGTGTCTGTGTCCCGACAGAGCAAAGCCCTGGGAGTGCCTGAAAATCCTCCTGGGACAGGGAGGGGATCACAGCCCCCTGTCCCTGAAATCCACCCTGAGTGGGCAGAGCAAAGCAGCCCCAGGATGGGTCCCAGCACAACCCCTGAGATCAGAATGTTCCTTTAACACCTCAGAGTCTCAGAGTTGCAGTGGCTGACAAAGTAACCCAGATATCATTTTCCTTTGTGTCACTTCCAGCCACTAAAATTAGTATTAAGAGACACAGAAAGCTCAGTGGAGTTTTCCCAGTTTATCCTGCGGCTAATCTTTTTATATCTCTTTTTTTTCCTTTTTTAAAGTCAGGGGGAGGGGAAGCCCTTTCATTCCCTGCAGCTGGCATCTTTAAACTCCCAACATATGTGCTCCTTATCCAACATACAGTAGCTCAGGACTTTTCAAAAACACAGAACCCCCCGAATCCAATAAAATTGCAAATTTCACTGTATTTCACAATATCCTAAATAAACATGAACAGCGTGCATTTCTCTTCCTGGCATCAAATATTAATCTGGCCGTGGTGGGAAATGTGCTTTCCATCTTGTGTGCGCTCACATTGGGTAAACACTTGGGAGATTGCTATTCCAGACCTTTCATTCTCTCCCAGAGTCAAGAGCATGACAAATTTTTCTCCTAATTACACCTGCCACTGTTTGCCTTCTAATACTGTAAATCCTCCATCACATAGTTGTTCAGATTCAGGATTAGGCTCCTTCCCTGTCATACAAATGATGGGAGGTGCGGGGTGCAGTCAGCAATGCACATTAGGGATGTTTAGGGTGGGTTGTCTCTCTTTCCTGAGCGAGGAATCTGCAGGAGCAGAGCTCCATGCACGTTTGATGCGTGGTGGTGAACATCTGGGTTGGTTTTTTCTGGATGTTTGGAGGCAGCAGAATCCCTTCCCTCTGTCTGAGAGCACAGCCCCGTGCTTGGATGTTCTCACCACTTTGTTTGGCTTTGGTTGATACTGGGAATTACATTATTCCCTTGGTCTCCAAGAGCTGCCTGGTCTCTCTCTCTCTCTGGCTGCAGGTCAGAGGTTTAGCAGAAAAATGTCAGCAAATAGAAATTAAAAAGTCCCACAGGGGTGGCAGAGGGTCCTGCCCAGTGCTCCTGGGGCACAGTGGATTCTTCATGGGCACCATGCCCAGAGCAGCTGTGACTGCTCCAACCCTGGAATTGTCCAAAACCAGGTTGGACAGGGCTTGGAGCACCCTGGGACAGTGAAAAATGTCCCTGCCCATGGCAAGGGTGGCACTGGGTGAGCTTTAAGGTCCCTGCCCATGGCAGGGGTGGCACTGGGAGATCTTTAAGGTCCCTGCCCACCGCAGCCATCGTGGGATGCTGTGAATCTCAGGGATGTGTTTGTGGTGGCCGGGCTGTGTTTGCTTTATTCTGCTGCTGGCAGTGAACTCAGTGCAGGGCAGGCAGTGGGAAGGTGTGGAGGCACAGAACAGCAGCTCACAGGAACCCCAGGCTGCCCTTCCTTCCCCGGCTCCCTCCTGCACTTTGCAGGTGGCAGCAGCGCCTGCTGCATTTCTGCCGCTCCGGCTTTTATGTTTAAGCGAAAGGCTCTTGGGCAAAGAGGCCGTCTCGCTTTGCTGCTGCAAACCCTCCATTAACGCCTTGCAGCAGGGGGGCCCAGAAATTGGGCCAGCCCCGAGCTAATCGAGAGTTAATACACAAATGATGAGCTGGGAGAGAAGCAGTGACACGGGTGAAGGACACAGCAGTGAGGAGGAACAGCAGCAGAGATGGCCACGGTGCCTGTGCTCCAGCTGGGCACGGTGAAAAGGGTTTGCACATGACCTTGGGACGTGTGGGTGTCCCCAAATCAGCCTGTGTGACACAGGGACAGGGTGACACCCGTGGTGCCTGCGCCGAGGGGAAATGGCACTGAGTGTTTCAGAGTGCAGCTCCAAAGGTCAGGCTGTGGCAGCTCAGGGCAGCTTGAAGGAATTTTGGGGTATGGCAGGATTTTTGGGGTATGGCAGGATTTTGGGGTATGGCAGGATTTTGGGGTATGGCAGGATTTTGGGGTATGGCAGCCCAGGACAGCTTGAAGGATTTTGGGGGTATGGCAGCTCAGGACAGCTTGAAGGATTTTTGGGGTTCCAGTGTGGGGAGTAAACCGAGGTTTTGAGCCTGGAGAGAGGGAGTGAGACAATCCCTTTGGTTCCCAGGAAATCAGCTGAGCTCTGTGTGGATGGATGGAGCAGGAGATGCCTGAATCCCTTCCTGCCTCTCAGCACTCGTTTAGCAAGAACTCCTTCCTTCCTAGCAGGCTTCCAAAAGTTACCTGTTTTTATTGGCAACCTGGGCAGAAGGGGGGAGTTTGGTTCATTATAAATCTGTCTCAATTTTCAAAACATAAGTGACAAAATTGCCCTCTGCCCGATCCATTTCACAAGACTTTTTTTGGGGGGCTATTTTGGATTCTCTTTTTCTCTGAGAAATGGGAAGATTGAGTAAATTAACTTTACTTTGTTTGAAAAATTCTTGCTCGCAGGAAAAGCTTTTTATTTATTCATTAGATCAAATCCAGTCTTTCTTCTGGCTGTATCCCTTCAGGACAGCCTGTGGAATGAGCACCTCCAGTTTGGATGGGGCACTCAATATATGGGATTTAGGGCACGAATATGGGATTATTCCTGCACCCCAGCAGTACAATTCAACCTGCATTTAAAATCAGAATTCCCAAGTGCCAGCTCTGCTCCCAGAGTCATCCTGGGGTGGATCAGTCCTGTTGTAAAGCTGCCATAACCTCAGTGATGGAGAAATGCCCAAACCACTGCAAAATCCACCCTCTGCTTGGGATTTCTCCCAGTCCTTCAGGGGCAGGTGGCAGCCAGTGCCACCACGATGCCATCTGTGCCCGGTTGCCACCCCAGCAGCATTTCCAGGCTGGAAGGGGCTGTGTGGAGGCCAGGGGGGCACAGCCCCGGTGATTTACAGCGGCCGGGAGGGGCTGTGCCTGTGACCTGGCTGTGACCCCAGCAGGGAGAGCAAGGCAAGGCAACGTTTGGGTGAAAAGCAAACAAAAGGTTAAATGCTCCAGTTCCCTGCTCAGACAGAGCCAATCGTTCTGAAGAGTCCGTGTCCCCCCTTTAATTGGTTCTTTATTTGGTGTGATATTTCTTCCTCCTCCTCGTGTGCTCTCTCCCTCTCCCCTGCTCTTGTCCACGCAAACTCGCCCACTTTCCCTCCTTAAAACATCTCAATAGCAGCCACTTTAACCCCGATCCGCAGCTCTCCCAGCCCTCTTTACCGGGGGCTGGATAACACCTCCAGCACACGTGGCCCGTTTAATCAGTTCAATCTCTCAAGGGGCCCGGGGATGTTGCCCTATTTCTTTTTTTTTTTCCGTCGGTGGAGAACGCGATGCTGGCATGGAGCTGTGCTTTGGCAGAGCTCAGCCGAGGCTGTCCTGCCTCCTCCCAGCGCCTTCACTCGGCTCCTGGAAGGCCAGGACTCAGGGACAATATGCTGAGGATCAGCAGCGCAGGGAGCCCGAGCATCCCCAGCATCCCCAGCACATCCCGAGCATCCCGAGCATCCCGAGCATCCCCAGCATCCTGAGCATCCCCAGCACATCCCGAGCATCCCCAGCACATCCCGAGCATCCCTAGCACATCCCCAGCACATCCCGAGCATCCCGAGCATCCCCAGCACATCCCCAGCACATCCCCAGCATCCCTGGCTTTTTTCTCCTGCCCGCAGCGGGGAGAGGAGAAGCGGAGCTCCCTCTCCTCCTGCTGTCCCCCGGCAGGAGGAATCCTAACCCCATCAAATCTGTCTGCCTGAAAAACGTCCAGAAAAAGTTCCCTTTCTCGCTGTGCCGACTCTCGCATCATCGCCCCGCTGCGGGTGCGCAGGGTAAAGGTAAAGTGGAAGCGTTCGAGGTTTGTCCTGGCAGAGGAGGATGCCAGAAATGCCCAGGATGATGGCTCGGCTCCCAGGCCTGTGGCTAACCCTAGGAAAGGGTTAAACCAGCCAGCATTTAACTCGGCAGGCACAGCTCCCTCAGTCCCTCCACAGCTCCCTCCACAGTCACTGGGAAAGAGGAGCAGAACATCAGCCGGCTCCCGGGCAGGTTGGTGACGTGCCCGAGATCAGACAGGGAATTTGAGGGGTTTATGCTAAACAGGACCAGCTGTGCCCATCCAAACCTCCCCCGTTCTGCAGAGCTGGGAAAGAGGAGCAGAAGGAAGAGCCAGGTGTCCTCCCTGGCAGTGGTGTTGGCTGCTCCCGCTGATGGATGAGCGCGGGACAGAAACGTTGAACTTTGATTAATTCCCGGTGTCCAAAGCCCGCTAGAACTTGGCCATTTGGCCTCGTTGAAGGCGGCACTCAGATGTCACCGCGATAGGAAAAGCAGAAAGCACCTCCAGCAGCAGCAGAGGCTGTAAAACATCGGGAGGAGGAGGTGACAGCTCCGAGTCCCCTCAGTCCCCATCCCTGGGAGCGTCTCTGCTCCCCATCTCAAAGCCCTGATGAGTGGAACCAAATGAGCTGAGGCACTCCAGGAAAAGTGTTTGCCTTCGTTTGAGCCCCAGAATTGGAGTTTATGATTGTTGATGATAAATAGGAGCTGCTGTGATGAGTTCAGGCGGGTTCTGAAAGCTGTAGGTCCCCATCTCACCAAGGGTGGTTTTCTCACCTCGGAGCTCTTCTGTTTTCTTTGGGATTGTTTATGGTTTGGGGCTCAGGCTTGACCTGAAGCATTGGCAATGCTAATGACATTTCAAAGGAGCACCGTGGATTTATGGTGCTGTCATTTCATTCAGGGGTTTCCAAATGCCAGAGCAGACATTAATTTCTGTTATTTGGTGGTGAGCAGGTCAGTGGGATCCTTGGAACGTGCTGGGAGCCAGGGAGGGAATGTCCAGGCTGCTGTGCAGGTGCTGCCTTGGCCCATCCTGCCAGGATGCTCATATTTTTTTGTGGTGGTGGAGGGGCCCTGCAGACTTCACTCCCTGTCCTATACAAGCTCCAGAAACCAACACTGAATCAAACATGAGAGGGGAAAACCTCACTCTCCTCCCAATTTGTCCCCTTCAAACCATCTGCCAACACTCTGCTTGAGGTTTGGAGCTGGATCTGGCTGCTCAGAGCTGGGGGTTCCCACCTTCCCCAGCACATTGCAATTCCCCAGGTGAACATTCGAGATGGATGCACACAGAGCATTCAGAATATCGTAATTATATTTATCTTCCCGCTCTTGCTTGTAATTTTTTTTTGTTTGTTTATTTTTTTGTGGTGGTGGAAGATTAGAGCCGGTGTTTTATGATCCAGGCTGCTCCTCTCCATCCCCTCACAGCAAACTGGCTGGAATGTTGTCACTTGTGTCACTCACATTTGTCAGTTTAAAGGCGTTGCCCTGCTTGCAGCAGCACTAAATTAAACACTGAGGCATCTCTGAGCTCCCTCCCAGGGACCCTGGGGTGCTGCTTGGGCTCCAGCTGGGGCTGCAGAACTTCTCCTGCACCCAGGGCAGCCCCAGGAGCACCCCACAAGTGGTTACTGGGTGCCAGGGTCCTTCTGGAGGAGAGGACGGGAAATAATTGCGCTTCTAAAATAAGCACTCGCCGGCTCCTCGGTGTTAATGAGTGAAAGGGATTTAATTAATTTGGTCCAGCAAGTGGGTCACCGGTTTCCTCAGCCAGGGAAAGGTGTCGAGGATGGGGAGCACAGCAGAGGGTGCTGCCCCTTAAATAAGCATTTCTGGGTTTATGCAGAGGGTTTGCTTGGTGACTTTTTGGTTGACTTTAGAACCTGCTGAAGGCACTGGGCTGCTGCACCTTCCAAGGCACCAGATCAGAACCTCAGGCTGGTGTGGGGTGTGTGTCTGCCAGGCAAATCCTGCATCCCAAAAGATGGATCCTTTTAGCTTGTGCAGAAACAAAATCCCCCACTTTAGAGCAGCTTGGCAGAGGAATAAACCATGAATTCCAGCCCTGCTGCCTGGGAACAGAGTTAATGCAGCCACAACTGCTGCTGCCCAAGGATCCTGAGTGGAACCCAGGGACCAAGGGATGCAGCTCCTGCCTCAGCTGAGATTTCTCACTCCTGCTCAGTGTTTCTGACTCGAGCTGGTTTGTACCCGCCACCTTTTATTTAAACATAGCAGGGTTTTTTAAAATTTAAATTAGATCTCGGAAAATAGATACCGTGCACCTTTGTGTTGGTAAGAAAAAGAAGTGGTGTCATTCATGTCAGATAATTGGTGGTTTTAGCTCTCTGCAGAATAAATTACAGCAGTCATATAATGGCCTTTCATCCAATCACTTCTCTACTCCAGATCTAGACTTGAAATGAGGTTTGTTGAAAACATCATTTCAGGGATTATTGACCACAGCAAAACCTTGTTGTACATGTTCTTTGTATGTATTGAAAATGCACAAGTTAAAAAGGTAATAGTTGGTGCTTTGGCAGTGAATTGGAAGCTGCTCCCTGGGATCAGAGGGAGGGAGCAGAGCCAGGCTCTCCTCTCCCTGCAGAGTGAGGATGGGAGCTGGGGGCACTGGGAGTCACTGGGAGTCACTGGGAAAGAGGCTGTGCCACTTTGGGATGCTCTGTGGGCTCAGATGTGGGCAGAGCAAAGATGATTTCACTGTTTTGACCAACAGCCAAACCTCTGAGGGTGTTTTGCTGTCTTTGCCTTCACTCTGGGTGTGTTTAACTGCCCCTGGTTTAGGCAGCGTGCACAAAGGCAGCGTGGATGGTGTGAGAGACTTGGACAGGTCACTCTTCAGGGCTTGATTGCCTTTTTTATATCCATCCAGCCCCTCCTGGCTGCAATCCCTGTCCCCTACCCCTGCAGCCCCTGGGCAGTGCAGGAGTGCATCAGGATAATCTTCTGCCAGGTGCCAAGGAGTTCAAACCAATCTTTATGTTGGAAAAGGTTAAAAGACAATGTGGTCATAATCTACAAATACCAGCTCAGGGAAGAATAAGAGACAGTAAAAGACTCTAAAGCTGAACAAGGGGTGAAAAAAAAAAAATAAAATATACAGCAAGGTTCTGTGGTTGGGAACTGATGGCAGAGAAATTCAAATGAGAATTGAAGAGTGTGTTTTGACAGTCACAGTAATTAACCATTGGAGAAAATTGCCAGGGGATACGGTAGATGCTCAATCACTCACAAGTCTTATAAATACATGCTGGATGTCTTTATAAAACAAAATGCCATTTATTGGGGGAAATGAACAAAAGTTGTGGATGAGCCTGGGAAATTCCTGGGTGTGAGGCCAGGCAGGATCAGCTCAGAGGATCCAGCAGTGAAATCCAAGGATCTGCTGCTCCAGAGCTCTGGATTTTGGGCAGAACAGACCCTGGTGGTGCCTTGCATGCTTCCAGTTCTTTCTTTTTTCGCAGGAATTCGGGGATTTGCTGCTTCTGATGTGAACAAAACCCTGGCTGAGGAACGTGAGTTCCCACCAAAGCTGAGCTGGTCCTGCAGCACTTGCAGAGTCAGATAATTGAGCATTTTCTTGTCCAAGGATCAAAGTACCTGAAATTTGGTCTGCTGTAGGATGCTCTGAAAGGATAAATTCCTGAAAAATAGTATTTTCCTTTTACATTATATTTTTTTTCCATATTCCCACTTCTTTCAATCTCATCTATGACCTGCTGATGGTTCTGGAGCAGTGGCTGTTCCCTAAAGCAAGCCAGGGGTTCTGGATTCCCAGCTTTGCTCAGGGCTGATGGAACTGAGGTTTGGCAGGCTCCTGAGCAGCTGGGGAAGCTGCAGCTCCTCCTGTTTCTCTCAATATTCAACTCCCTGCACTCGGGAAAGTTCCCTGAGCTCCTGGAGCCTGAGAGGGAAGAGCCTGCCCGGCTGCTCTCCATCATTTATTCCAATTTCCCCCTCTGACAATCCCGTGATGGGCTGTGGAAGGGGAGGGGACACCTGGAGCGTGGCTGCCTCCCATTTCCCTCCTGCTGCAGCCTTCAGCTGCTTGGAATTTGCTTCCAAAATGCACCGAGTGTATTTTTTTTTTTTTTAATATATATATAAATCTCCAGCTGGATACTCGCTGTTCCTGGTTTTTTGTTGGGTTTTTTGGGGGTTTTTTGTTTGGTTTTTTGGGGTTTTTTTTTGAGCTGTATAATTTGGGGAGAGCAGCTTGTGGCTCCAAAGGAAGTAATAGAGACAGAGTGGGAAAAAAAAATAAAAATAATAATAATCCCTGGCTTTGCTTCTGGATGGAGTTCACACTCAGCAAAACATCCCAGCACTCAGAACTGCAAGAAATTCTCCAGAAACAGAGAATATTCTTATCTTTTCTCTCTAGTTTGTAGTGGGTGGATCTATGGCAGAATGTCTGAAACAATTATTCCCTGTATTCCCATTGTGAATCAAAGGGACTTCTGAGATATCTAAAGGCAAAAAAAGCAGTGGAACAGTAAAAGTCTGAGAATTACCAAAATCCCAGCTTTACAGGTTAACCCTTGTGGGTGTGGCATGGTCCAAACCTTTGCCTGAATGGAAAATTCTGCATTTTATTGAGCAGGGAAAGGATTCAGAGCTTTGCTGGGAGGGAGCTCCAGTGACAGGTCCTGAGTGCTGGTGTGCATGTGTGGACATGGAAGGGGAAAATGCTCCTTCAGGAGCACCAAACATGGTCCTTTTTGCAAAATCAGGTTTGATTTTGATGTTTTAAAGCCCTAAAGGTGGTTTGGGAGGTGTGAGGAGTTCCAGGACCCAGCGGGGAGGGCTCCAAAGCAGAGCAAAATTACAAACCCTACAAAGAGGAACGGGGTTGAGAGGAAACCTTGACCCTCCCTGAGGCTCCCAGGTGCTGCTCTGGCTGCAGGCTGGCCTGGCTGTGGAGTTCATTAGCCAAAGGGAAAAACATCTTCATCCTGGTGGGGCTCCCGGGGGAGTCGGGTTAATGGGAACCAGAGCACGGGACTTTGTCGGGTCTGGAGAAACAAAGGGTGATTGCATTGTTCCCTCCACGAGCAGATCAGGGCACAGATAGGGTCCAGCTGTCCAGCCATCTAGGAGGCTAATTAGTCCAATTAATTAAGAAGTTGCTCGGTGTTTCCCCAGTGTCACTCGGGGCTCCGGGAGGGAGAATGACAAGGGTGTAGAGAGAGCGAGAGGTCACAGGGAAAGCTCCGTGTCTGTTGGGGTAGATACACAGTAATTAAGTGACAATAGACAGGAACTTTGCTGCTGGAAGAGCGTTAATTAAAACCTGGAGGGTCCTGTTCTCCCTCCTGGGATGCAGCATGTGCCCCTGTATCCCGCTGGCCTGAAGGGGAGCTGGTTTTAGGAGCAATTTACTCCGTTTGGGACACAACAAGTCTTTTACTCCGTGGCTCTTGCACATGGTGGATGTGCCCAGGATCTCAGGAGGCTTCTTAGAGCTCAGGAACATCTGTGGGGAGGTGGGATTAGGTCCATTTTAGGGGTGGGAAGGTGAGGCCTGGGCAGGGCTCCTCCCCAGCCAGGGATCCAGGAGGGAAGGTCGGTGCCATCCTTCAGCCAGGAGTGTCAGATTGACTGGGGACCTGCTCTGTGAGCCTTTCTGTGGGGACCTGACTTGTGCTCTTGGTTTCTGCCCATAACTCTGTGCCCTGACTCCTTCTTATGGCCCAGGAAGATCCTTTCCTCCCCAAGGTGTTGGGTTGGAGGCACCCAAGGCCATGGGCAGCCTGGGAGCCAGGAGGACACCGAGCAGGATATTCCTGCTTTTCCTCTGCCTGCGCTCCCCATTCCTCACACCCACAGCAGGGAGATCCATCCTCAGCTGAAACCTAAGCAACAAATGTTAACGTTTCACTTTCAAACCCGAGCCAATCCACTTTATAATCCAGACACGGCGTCCTGAGTGAGCATTGCTGTTGGATAATCACACAGTGCTGTGGCCTCTTGCCCCCGTGCCTCGCACAACACACCCGAGGCATGAGATTAGGCTCCAATAATAACACACCCCGTTGTGCCTTTTTGCTCAATTGATAAACCTGCTGTATTAGGAGATATTGTCATAAAACTGAATGGCACCCTGTAAACCTGAATCACTCTCTCTCCCGTGTAGCCAGGGAATTAGATGTTCCAGCTCCTGTCTTGGCTTTATTTCATGTGCCCAATATGCAAGAGACTCTATAAGCTGCTGCTTTATTGTTTTTAAAACACTATGAGCAACGCTGGTGCTGTATAAATATCTATTTTATATACTTTGATTCCTGCCTCACTCACTGCTGTGGAACCACTCAGGTCATTTTTTGGTTTAAATCTTGCCTGGGAAAGGAGAATTTCCCCCCTTTTTTTTTCCTGCAGAGAGCACGTGAGGGGAGACGCTGCTGCTGTGAGTTGAGCTGAGGGTTTCCTGTTGAGATTCCAGGTTATAAATGCACAAGAGGCAGACTGCCAGAGGCACTGTCCAAGCAAGGTGCAGCTTTTAGCCCTCTCCCATTCTCGCTGCTTCAGCTGCAATTCCATAATCAGAGCAGAGAGAGGGATGGAGAGAACGTTGTGGCTGGGGGTGACGCTTTGGGAAGGTGGCAGAGCAGAAATCGGCTGGTTCTTCACTAAAAATGCATTTGCCATCCATCCATCCATCCATTCATCCTTCCATCCCTTTATCCATTTATCCATCCATCCATCATCCATCCATCCTTTTATCCATCCATCCATCATCCATCCATCCTTTTATCCATCCATCCATCATCCATCCATCCTTTTATCCATCCATCCATCATCCATCCATCCTTTTATCCATCCATCCATCATCCATCCATCCTTTTATCCATCCATCCATCATCCATCCATCCTTTTATCCATCCATCCATCATCCATCCATCCTTTTATCCATCCATCCATCATCCATCCATCCTTTTATCCATCCATCCATCATCCATCCATCCATCCCTCCATCCATCCATCCCTCCCTCCATCCCTCCATCTATCTCTCCATCCCTCCCCACCTCGTGCATTCCCCTCCTGCTCAGCCCCGTCGTGCAGAGCTCCGGGATGGGATCGCGGCAATCCAGTGGGTTTCCGTGGCTCAGCCGCGGCTCCGGAGCACGGGATTAACAAAGCGGCAGCGGCGGGGGCCGCCCGGGGCTCCCGGCAGGAGGAGGCGGCTCCGCCGGCCCCGCGGAGCTGCTGCGGCCACTTCTCCCCCGGTCCGGCCCTCCCCGGGCTGCGGATTAACCGAGAAGCGATACAAAAGGCACATATGCTCCTGTGTCCAGTCCTGTCTATTCATATGTGTGTTACTTAGCCTAATAAGGATTAGACTTAATGAATTGGAAGGAGTTAACAATATAAAGAGGCAATAGAAAAAGGCCTAAGTAGTCGTAATTCCATTTCATGTAGCTTTGGTGTTGCTTTGCTTTCAGCGAATAGGTGTAATCCTCTTTGAAATCAAAGGTGGTACAAAGTATGAATTTAAATTTGACATTTACAGCTCCTGTAAGATTTAGTATTCCAGAAAGGTTTGCTCTTCAAGAGGAAAAAAAAAAAAAAACCAACCCATGCCATCTGCTCTCCAGGACTGTCCCTCCATGGCTCCTGCACAAAAGTTTCATGGCAGTGGGGCTGTTCCAGCAGCAGCAGTGCTGAGGCCTGGGGATGGGCAGCAGCAGGAGTTACACCTCTGTCCTTTGCTCTGAGGATTGATTTGGGTTGATTTGTTTTAACTCCATCAGTTTGCAAAATGGTGATTGTCGTGGATTGTGTGGGCAGTGTGAGCTGCAAGCCTGGCTCGTGATCCCCACCTTCCATCCAACCTCACCTTCCATCCATGCCCACCTTCCATCCATCCTCACCTTCCATCCATGCCCACCTTCCATCCAACCTCACCTTCCATCCATGCCCCCCTTCCATCCAACCTCACCTTCCATTTATCCCTATCCATCCATCCATCCATGCCCACCTTCCATCCATCCCCACCTTCCATTTATCCTCACCTTCCATCCATTCCC
>VWYP01005569.1:46247-62778 GCA_013400435.1 Pycnonotus jocosus
CCCACCTTCCATCCATGCCCACCTTCCATCCATCCATCCATCCATCCATCCATCTATCTTCCAGGTGATTTTTCTTGATCTCTGAGAACTTTTTCAAGCCCATCTCCCCTCTGGACCTTGCAAAGCTTTTGCTGTGTGCTCATCCTCAAACACATCAAGTTTCTCACACCTTTGGGACCCTCATCCCTGGGGGAAAGCCCAGCATGGCCCTGTGGTGGTTGGGAAATAGGAAAGCAAACTGGGGGAAGTTTGAAGAGGCAGGAATCAATGGGCTGGGGGTGCAGCCTTGCTCCTCCTGCTCCCCCTGTACAGTGTGTGCATCAAAGCTGTCCTCCAAGATATTTTTTCCTCGCTCCTGAAAGCAGACAGGCTCTGCATGGAGGTGTCATTTGCTGCCTGTCCCTTATGTCATTGATTTTTAAGTCGTTAATTAACGCTAGGTGTCAGCCTGGAAGATGAATTCCGGCCCTACTCTCCCTTCTCTTTTGTTTTTTTGGATTGTAAATGTTATGGATCGAGCATGATGGAGGGATGAGGGGTCAAAGGACATGAGAGCATCTCTGCATATGTGCACACAGTCCTCCCGAGCTGCCCATCTGCATCACTCAATGGACGGGGACGGGTGGGGAGGGGGGGACATCCCTTTTGTGCCTGTGTCACTTCAGATAGAGACACAGCAGCTCGGGAGGGATGCTGTGCCCTGGCTGTGTGCACAGGCACTGCAGGGGAATGTCCTCGCTGCCCAGCTGGGCCATGTTTGGGTTTGAGCTTGGCTTTTCTCCCCTCGGTGGAAGGAGCAAAGTTAAACACCTCTTGAAAGGCAAAGTGAAACACCTGCACAGCCCCTGGCCAGGATAATGAGGATAGAACAGCAAAGCACTCAGTTTGTGTGGCGGAACAGTGTGTCGGGCATTCCAAAGGGGTAAGGAAGCAGGTACTGCAGGTTTTGGGGTCTGTGACACCAAACACAATCCCAAAGCCCCAAAACAAGGTGTTCTCCAAAAGTCTCTTTAGACACCCCAAGGGTAAATGTTACCTTTAAAGGGAGTTGCCAGGGCTGTTCCCTCATGTCCTGGTTTTTCCTTTCTGCTGTATTTTGCTCACTGACCATGGAGTAGAGCTGCATTCTCCCCCTTCTCCTCCTTCCCACCTCCCTCAGCTCAAGTTCATCACCTGCTCCCTCCTTCCTCCAGCCTCTCTGGAAAACCTCTCCCCTTGGAAGGAGCACAAACAAGAGGGCTGGGTGGGAGGAGAAGCCCTGCTGCTCTGTGGAACTTTGGGATGTTTGATTTTCTGGGGGCTGCTGATTGACTGATCCATGATGCTGTAAAGAAACCCCCCAACCCCGGGAGCATAAATCGCGGGTGAGCTTTGGGAGGAGGCGGCGCTGAGCGTTCCCACACACGGATCCAGCCCGGGCTGAGCTTGTTTTCCACCTCGGCAGCTGATCCAGCCACACACACTCTGCTAATCCACTGTCCCCTCACTGTACTGTAAATCAATGGCAGGTCACTGGGGCGCTGTCTCCGTGCTCTGGGGTTAAGAGCGGGCTCAGCCCCGCTGGCTCCAGGTCACCACGGCCTCACAGCCTCCAGGGGAACCCAGCCCGGGCTGGGATTTGGGGCTAAGCTTTTATGAAGTGGGAGAATAATACCTGCCGTGGTCAGAAGGGGGTTTGTGGGAGAGCTTTGGGTTGTGCAATTAATCATTAACTGTGTTTTGCTCCTTTTTTTCCTCTTTCCAGAGGATACTCGCAGCAGAGTTGAGGTCATGGAAAGTCCCTCAACGTCCCTCCTCCTCTGCTGTTTTGCAAATCTTAGGGTATTTCTATAGTTCTGATAATTTTTCCCATCCTGTCTCACTTTTTCTGTGAGGATTTCTCATTTTCTATACATTTCCTCCTTTCCCATGTGTGTATCCATGTGAAACAACACGGATGCACGGAAAAAATATTGAAAGTTCTTAAATCACTGTTACAAAGCTGAGCTGTGGCTCCTGTCAGTCTATAAGGATCGCTCAGGTCTTGCAGGAGGCACCTGGGGTAATGTCTGAAATTTGGGAGCAGAGGGTACAGGCAGGATTGGCAGATCTGGGCATGACAAAAATCCACACCCAAAGCAAATTTCTGACTTTGGTTCACTCCTGGAAAACACAAACCTGGCTGAACTCCTCAGTCCCGTGCACTCGTGTGTGAGCTCGTGGGTTTGGCTGAGAGCAGAAGGATCCCCCTCTGTGGCTCAGGTTCAACCCCTGTGCATAAATCTCTGCAAAATCAGCTCTGTGCTGTCTGCAGCCTTTGGGGACACTGATCTGAGCCATGGGTGACACGATGTGTCCTGTCCTGTGTCAGCACCCCATGGCAGGTGCTGCACGGAGAGAGGATCTCCTGTAAGGCCAAGGAACAGAGAGCAGCAAGGGACACGTTACCCTAAATCAAAACACGAGCACACAGCCAGGCCCTGCTTCCAACAGGACACCGGCTCTGGAAAATTTACAGTATGCTTGGTTAAGGCCAGTCATTTCATTCCATAAGCAGCACTGCACCGTGGGGTTATTGCAGTGCTGCCAACAGAGGCTGTAAATATCCCCGGGACAACAAAACTATTCATTAAAGAAATGTACCCTCAGCCGTGCAGCCTTAAGTTTGCTGACACTTAAATCCCCCTCTCTAATGGTGCTCGTTATGGAGGCTGACTGCAGCCACAGCCCTGCAGAGTGTGGGAGATGGGGGATGATCTGTGGCCGTGTGTTCCCTGCTCCTGAGCTCCTTCCTCCCTCCCCTCTGCTCTCAGCTGTCCCCAGCGTGGTGTCCATGTCACCCTCCTGCACCCCCAGCCCATGGCATGGGGTTCATGCTGATCCCTCTCATCCAAATCTTTGCTGTTTTCCCCATTCGGAGCACGCTGTTGTTGAAGTGACATCTTAATGCCGCTTATCTGATGGATCTGTTACCTGTCTCCCTACACGGGGCTGAGGGGAAGGACTGAGAGAATCCTTTAATCACTGCAATTGCAGAAATACGGCTTAGGCAATCCTCTGACAATGAACAGCAGGGACAGGACCCAGGGAAAGGCTGGAGCTGTGTCAGGGAGGGTCAGCCTGGAGATCTGGGAAGGTTCTTTGAGGCTGCCAGAGCTCCAGGAGCCTTTGGACAGAGTTCCCAGGATGGAACAGGAGCAACCTGGGATAGTGGGAGGTGTCCCTGCCCATGGCAGGGGGTGGAACTGGAGCTGCTGTTAAGGTCCCTTGCAACCCAAGTCACTCCATGATTTTATTATTGCATGATCTGAGGAGTCCTTTTTAACGTGTAAAGAAGTGCTCCCCACAAAATCCAGCACTTTGTACCAGTTCCAGAGCCATGAAATATAAAGTATAAATAATAACCGACAGTAACAAATGTGGAGATTTGAGGGAGCAGCACTTAAGGGGCAGACAGGGTATCTTTCATGGGCTGCGTTAACGAGGCAAAAACTGACAGACACAAACACCTTTTCCTATTTTAATCCTGGTTCGGAAACAACTTCTAGCCCTTGCATATCGCGGCTCTTTTAAGCGAGTGCTGTGTTTAAAAAGCCCGTGTTAAAGTGTGTTAAGTAATGTAAGCAAACAGCCCATGTGCCGCGGCGATGCTGTGGGGCGCTTTGCATACTGATTTGTGGCTCTGCCTCCCCTCCTGGCACCTGATCTTTCTTGCAAACGAGGCTATTTTGCCTCAAGGAGTTCTCCACCGATTAAGTAATAAATAAATAAGGATAAAACGGGCCCGGCCTTGCCCAAAATAATTTTGGAGGTTAAAAAAAAGAGAAAGATGGAAGGGGGTTGCTGTTGATCTGAGCTTTTAAAACATCGTGGTGACTGTTCTGCATTAAACAGCGATGGGTTGGGGAGGTGAATAGGGAGGGAAAGAGTGAAAAATAACAACGGTGCATGAGATGGAGGGGTTTATTTGCTAGCAGAGATTGGTTTGTTTGTTTAGTTTTTTCTTGCCTATCCCTCTACTATCCACCATGTGCTTGCAGCACTGTAGCACATTTCCCCCAACTCGGTTCCCTCTAACGAGTGTTGCTTTTTAAATCGGGCTTGCAGAAGTTTATTTTTGGAAGCCCAGAAAGGAATCCAGCCCTAAATCCCTTTCTTCTTAAACTCTCAGGTTGCAGGGTCTGGCAGGCCAGGCACACAGGTTTGTCTGATGTATTAAACCTGACACCCTGTTATCTCCCAGCCCTCAGAAGGTCCCTGTGATAGCCCTCACTGATAAACTGCTGGGGCTGGTGCTGCTTTTCCTCCAGTTCCTGTGCCCTGGAATCTCTCACCCACGGCCAGGAGAGGTGGGTGAGCTGCCACCAGCCCTTGCAGCTCTCAGCCTGGTCCGTGCAGGGGTGCTCAGGGAGGAGAGGGCTTTGGAGCGATGCTTTTTGTTGTGTCTCACCTGAGATGTGGGAGGTGTTGCTTTATCTGCCAGAGGGCAGGGGTAGATCAGAGACTGGGAAGAAATCCTTCCTTGTGAGGGTGGGGAGGCCCTGGCACAGAGAAGTTGTGACTGCTCCATCCCTGGAAATCCTCAAGGATTTGGACAGGGTTTGAAGCAGCCTGGGCCAGTGGGATGTGTCCCTGCCCATGGCAGGGGGTTGGAACAAGGTGATGTTTAAGATCCCTTCCAACCCAACCCATTCTGTGATTCTATGAACAGTCTCACATGCAAAGATGCTCAGGCACAGGGGTTTTGCCCAAGGTGCTGCTGTGGGCTCCTCTGCACCCCTGTCCTCTGTGCCCCCCAGCTGTGAGAGCAGCTCAGCTGGAGCAACAAACAACTGCAAAGCTCTGCCAGCGTTGGCTGCGATCTGTGTTTGGAAAATAAAAGGAAAACGAACTCTATAATATTTTATAGCTTCTGCCACGGCAGTGTCACACCCCACTGTAGCAACCGCAGTGCTCAGCTTGACGTGAAGGGTAAGCCAAGGGCAGGCAAAAAAAAAAAAAAAAAAATCCTTGTTTTGTAATATTATTAAACTTCAAGTATTCCAAGTCGCTACAAATAATAAAGAGTAAATTTAAAAGGGACTGTGAAAAATGGGGCAATGAACATCTGTGCTGTGTTGATTTATCTGGCAAAAATAAGCAGAGGAGTGAAAGCGGGAGCAGGAGCAATTTCTCAGGCACGTTGGGCTGGTGCAGGGACGTGTTTGCTGCATGGCAAAGAGCAGCGTGGGGCTGGGGTGAGAGGCCAGAGCCCAGCCTCTGCTGCTGGAGCCTCTGGTGTTAATCTTGGTGATGGGGAGGGAAATATTGACAGCAGGATGGTGCTCTCTGCCTTGAATGACAGGCCATATGTTTGTAAAATAGTCTGAAGTACTAAATAGAAAAGGCCCTGGCGAGTGGAGAGAGACGTATTTTCTCTTTACATGTAAAACTTCCAACTCTTGGCAGGAGCCCAGCAACAATTAATCAGCAGGAGCCTTTTAGAAAGGCTCTTCCTAGGAAATAAGGGTACAGAAAAATCCTTTAAATTAAACATAATTTAAAACAAAGTAGTGTGTCAATAGGAGGGGGAAAAAAAAGAGAATGGACTTGCAATAAATACAGATTACTCGGTATAAATCCATCAGGCCTGATCCTGTCTGTGCCGCCGTGGCTTTTTGGCATTGGATTTTTGGCAGGGATGAGCAGGATGGGGGATCCAGCAGTGCCCCAAAGGGTTACAGGCAGGGAGGGGTGGGAGAAGAGCGGGGTGGGAGCTCTCCAAAGCCAGGAGCTCCTGGAAAGGAGTGGGGCTCTCACCATGCAGCACTGAGCAGGAGAAATGCTGCTGGGGGGAGGGAGAGGAGGAGGAGATCGGATTTCTAAGCACCCTTGAAACCAAAGCTGCACTGTTTATAAACTTCCATAAATATTAATTGATATTTAATAAGGTAGGCAAACACAAGGGAAAGTATTGTTTTGGCCAACTCCTCCACAGCGATCCCAGCCAAGCGTGAAAGAGTTTGTGTAACTTTCCTCAGGGGTTAAGAGCAGGTCATGGAAGGTCCTTTTTCCTGGCCGCTGTCCCAGCTTTTTAAGCTCCAAGGGAAGGCAGGAGGCTCCTGGGAACCGAACCCAAATACCTGCTGGCTGCGGGGTGAAACTCCTGGGCTGCGGCGGGCAGAGCGTGCGGGCATCGCCGCCCCACAGCCGGCCCTGCCGCGGCTTTCCGGGGGGATTAGGCTGGCAAGGGGGTGACTGTTTAGTCAGATGGGCAGGCTGATGAGCTAATCACGGCTGTTAATTGATACGCTTTCCCACATAACTTGACAGATCAAACAGGTGGCGAGTGGTGCTCGCGCTCGTTCACGTCGGGGCTGGCGTCGCGGATCTGGGCTGCGGCTCACATGGATGGAATGGCAGGGAAATAGGGCAAAAGGGACAGGCTTGAGCTCACCAGAGCTTCTCCATTCCCACCAACCCTCCTCTGGAATACAAGTTGCTTCTTTATGTAATCCTCACCGCCAAAGGGTGGAGCAAAATTCAAGGGAATGCGTTTCCGCCGATGGTTTTCGGTGACTCGCTGAGGTTTGGCTGCCAGCTCCAGAGAAAAGAATCATGAAAGTATTTAAGTTTTATTTCTCATTCTCCTATCATGCATGGGCTGATTCATGGATTTGCACCGAGACTTAGCGGAAAAATCAATGTCAGATGGAATGGAGGCTGATATTATAAAATTAAGATCTAAGATTTTCTGGCCATAGAGCTACGCTCAGAGTCAATCTGTTACAGGGACTTGCAGGAGTTCATGGGGAAGTGGGGGCAAAAATGAGCCTCTTCTTGCCAGCTCCTCTTCCAGAAATGTGGGAATTCTTCCGACCTTGCTCCACACCTGGGCCAGCACCCAACTCCTCCTTGCTGCTGGTGAGGTTGAGCTTCTGAAACCACCATCCATGGGATATTTCATTACTTCTGTGCATGGGGAATAGCCAGTTCTGTAGAGAAATATCTCCTCTGACCCCACAGCTGGAATGCCGGCGCTCTATTCCGTGACAAATCTCATTTTGGAGTCAATGGATGCAATATCTATTCTGGTTGTTCATGGTTTCAGTTCATTCCTGTGATTTTTCTTCCTGGGAGGGAGGGAAGAAGCCCAGTGTGTTTGTTGGCCAGATGGTGAAATGGCCTTTCAGAGCCATTCCTCAAGCACTGAAAGCAGCCAGGACCCTTCTCCCTGCAAACTGCAGGATTGTTGGAGAGGAGGGAAAAGCAGATCCGTAGGAAGAACATCACAGCTCCTGGGCATCGACAGAAAGTTGGAGCTTGGGTTGGAGTGATTTTTTTGCCTGTCCTTTTTCTTTTCTATTTCCATTTTTTTGATGAGGGGAGAGGAGTGCTCTTGTCATTTAACCAGATGTACTTCCCAGCTGGTGAGCACCTCTCCAGGCTGTACCTTGTTTGGAAAGCACCTCCAAAACCCAGCTCTGATTGCAGAGCGAAACACCGCTGCCAGGACTTGAATTACAGATAAAGGCAGCTCTACAACAGCCTGTATCGAGTTCGCCACTTTGAATTACAACACCCCACAGTGGAACTTTCACAAAACTCTTTATCCATGTGTAAAATCAAATGAAATGAGCAGACCCCTAAAGAAAGCCCCGCCTTTGTCCCAGTAGAGCCTGTGGTGGAACGGGCAGTTCCCCACTCCTCCACGTGGTTTGTGTCTCCAGATTGACAGGGGTTACCTTTGATGGGAGGCAGATGGACAAGGGAAATGTAGGGATTAATCCCTGTGTCCCAGATGATGCAGCAGCCCGAGCAGGTGGTGGGGAGGCCGAGCCCTTTCCATCTCTCATTGTGTCGCGATGCCGGCCCAGCCTGTGGCAGGGCTGTTATGTGATGTAATGGCGAGATGGGAACGGCCTGGGAACTTCTTCCTTTGTGCTCCAAAGGCCACAACGGCATCTTTATTTGATAAAGGAATTGGATTATGCCTAATCCCCGCTCTTGGAGGCGTTTTATTACTTAGAAAACACTTCCTTCGAAGCGCCTTGGCTGTCGCGAGCGGGGTGTAAAATACCGCTAGCAGGAGGGGCAGTGCCAAGTTTTCCAGGGATGAGCAGAAATCCTCAGATCCTTTCTTGTGGGGCTGTGTTCAGATTTAAGGCATTTTTTGATTATATTCTAAAACTGAAGCCAGGCTGTGCCTTTTAATGAGAATCTGATGAAGAGCTGGAGCCACCCAGCCCATTCACCACGTGCTTAAATCAGTTTATGCTCCCATCCAGGATATTGTGCAGGAATTTAGATTCTTTCATCATGAATAATGCATCCGTGAAATGTGAGCCCTGTAAATTTAGGGAAACGAGCTGTCTAGTGACCCAAGGAGTAAAATTGAGGAGGTGAGTGCCATGAGCACAACACAGGGCACATTGTCTCGGGAACTTCCTCTGGCACCGGTGACAGGACACACTTGGCAGATCAAAATAAAAGCTCAAAGTGGGGAAGAGAATGATGTGGCTGGAGAGCATTCAGTGGTTTGAATCATTTCTAATGTCATGACAGGCCTGTAAACCAGGAGGTGAACTCTCCTGGACTTTGGAGGGCTGCTGTGGGCACTTTGGAGGAACATGGGTCATGCAGCTCCCAGTTCCACCAGAACAGGCTCAGCAAACTTCCTCAGAGCTGCAGGTCAGGCCCCTTTTTAGCCCCTGCACTTTACTTTTCTTCGTGTCCTCACAGCAGAAGGGCTTCCAGGGGTTGTCTCATTTCAGTGGTCAAAGTTCCCAGGCCAAAATATCTGCTGAGTTTTGTTACTGGTGCAGATCAGCTGTGCTGGGAGGAGGATTCTCCCTCCTCTCGGGGAGCTCCAGCTTTTCAAACGAAGGTAATCCCTCCCTGGAGCCACCAAACCAAACCCTGTGACCTCAGCAGCCATCTATCACCACCTGAGGGCTGGGCAAGGTTCACTGAACTTCAAGCAGGGCTGGGACTGGGTGGGAGCTGGGAGAAATTATCTGGTTTCATCTAGGGCTGGCACTGAGTTTGGAAGCTGCAAGTTGCAAGTTCTCCCAGGCTCCAGGAGAAATTAAATGCTGCTTTTTCTAGAGGAGGTACAAAACTGGGGCCGTGGTAGAGGTTTGAGGGGATTCATTTCATCAACTCTTTCTTAAATCAGTGATTGCTTAGGGACTGTTCTACACCAGCTTCTCATTACTCATGGTGGGTTTAGGAAGGAAGGGGTGGGAGGTGTCCCTGCCCATGGCAGGGGACTGGAATGAGATGATCTTTAAGGTCCTTCCAACCCAAACCATTCCACGATCCTGTGAAGAAGGAGGCATCTTCCCTTTCCCTAAGGGATGTGTCCCACCTTTCCAAGCCTTGGACCCAAAGCTTTTCCTTGCTCTCCCAGGCTCTCCCTGCCCACATGGGAGATGTGGAGCCTTCTCCTCACCAACCAGCAACCAAAAGCAGAGCTGCCTTTTATTCCAGAGCGTTTCACTACACGAGTGCTTTTGAAATAAGGAAAAATGGGGGGAAATTGCAGTGGGCTTAGCAGACAAAATTGAGCAGTTGACTGTGGCAAGGCATACAGTACTTAAATGCAAGAGCTGATCTAATCGTTGTTCTCGAGGAAGCTTTTTGCTGCATTTTAGCACACAAAGCTTTTCGTTTTCTCTTTTGTGGCTTGAGCTGCTATTTAAGAAAGCAAAAATCAATAAACCTTTCCAGCTTTCAATCTTTTGCCCCAAAAGGTGTTTTTTTGGGTAGTGTTTTGTCATTCATAAGCTGTGGCGACAAATCCTTGACATCATTCGTGGATAATATCGATCAGCTCTTCCGTTGCGCCAAAGGACAAATAGAAATCATTTATCTGTCTGGACTCCAAAACAGCAAAAGACAAAGGGCTCTGCCAGCCACCCATGACAATCAGCAGCTGAAGGTATTAGCAGGGGGTCAAGTTCAGAGGTCAGCGGTCAAACAGGTTGTCATCAGTTTCTCACAGGCAGCAGAGTGGAAAAAGCCAGCTGGGTTTTATTTGCCAAGCCCTGGGGCCTGGTGGTGGTGGGTGCTGGTGGCCCAGGGGTGCTGCCCAGGGTGTGTTGTAGGTTTGGGTTAATTTCTGTAAGTTTGGGGTCTTAACTCCACCTTCCTTCTGGGACTGGCAAACCACGAGAAGCTGACACTGCTCTGAGCATTCCCAGGATCCCTTTGTTTTGATGTTGTTACACGATTTTGTTCCATTTTCCGCACATCTTTTGGGATCAGCCTCTTCTTGGGCACACAGTCCTAAACTTGCTGCTTCAAATGTGTCTTCCATGAAGGCCTTGGCAAAAAACCCCAGGAGATTCCTGAGGAAGCTGCTGTATCCCAACAGTATTTCCTTGGATGTAGGGATAGCATTGAGGGGAAGCATCAGTTTTATCCATGTCCTCCTTCTCCATCACCAGTGCCACCAAATTAGAATTAACAAACGTTTCAGTCAAGATTAAATGGGATGTTCTATGGACTGAGTTCCAGAGGGAAAGTCTCCCTGGTCATATCTCCCTGGATCTGCCAGTGCTGTGTCTCACACATCCAAAATCTCACATTGTCTGAGAAGTCTGCAGGGTCTGTATCAGCAGGAAAAGCACCTAAAGCAAACTTGCTGCCTCCACGGGTTTATCTGCAATGCAAATAGACACCTGAAATCCTCCTTTCTCCAGCCTCATAAAAACCATGGGCTGCTCTGAGCTTTATGGGAAGCCTCTGATCCATCATTCAGGCAGGACAGCACGGCTGCTGCGGAAATCCCTCGGGAAGCCAGAGGGGAAGGGTCCAACCAGAGCTGCTCGCCTGATCCTTGGCTTTCCATAAACCCAGGCACTCAGGGCATCCATCAGTCAGTGGGGAGCTCCCAGAATTACTGCAGGGAGGGGAAGAGGCCATGGCAGTAAATAAGGGTGGATAGAACATCAGCGTGATCCCCATTTTCCCACATTCTGGACGCTTTCATGGGCTCTCTCCCTTTCTCCCACCTCCTTAGGCACAGTTATTCCCAGTGTTGTGATTTTTGGGGAGCTGGCAAGCAGGGCTCTGTGTTGTGTTTAACCAGGAGTGCCTCGGTGGAGTTTCTCTCTGAGGTTGTTCTCTCACAGTATTGACACCTGGAGAGGAACCTGCTGCACCCACACTGCCAGGAACATTTCATTTCAACTGGGACAGGTTCCCTCCTCTTCCCCAACAACTGGCTGAGGCAACAGGGAATTTCCTGCAAGAGCCAGCACTGCAGAGAGCTCTGAGCTGCTCTGTGTCTGCGTTTCACACAGCTAGCTGGGGAAGTGCTTGTGCAAACACCAATTCCCCCCGGATGGATAAGCCATGCCAGCAGCCGCCGAGCCCATGTGGCAAACGTGGCGCTCCGCTTAAATTCCTCCTGGCAGACGGGAATTCTGCCTTTCGTTTCATTTCATTCTCCCAAGGACACCACCAAGGTCACCACGAATCCTGATGCTCCAAAGAGTGTATCAGGGATACAAACCCATTTCACCAGGCTATTGTTGTATGTATCCTCCTGTGCATCCAACTTCATTTCCACTTCAATTTTATCAACCTTCCGCTGGAGACTCAAGGAGATAGGAAACAAGTACTGACACGAATTAGCCCGGAGATTGACTGATATAGCTCAGCCCAGGGAACCCTGGGTAAAACCTTCTCTGGGCTCTTTCTCTCTGCCTTTTTTTTTTTTCTTTNTTTCCTTTCCTTTTTTTTTTTTTTTTTTTTTTTTTTTTTCCCCCCCCCCCCCTTTTTTTTTTTTTTTTTTTTTTTTCCACTACAGCTGTCTCTGTCAGTCACCTGTCAGAGATGTCACCAGTCCTGCCTGGGATGACAGACAGGGCAGGGAAGATTTTGATGGGGTAATTTGCCAAAAATACCCGACGTGGCATATTAAAGATGGTAGCTGGTGGCAAAGGCTCTGGGGAGGAGATTCCCTGTGGGTAAACACAGCTTTCTCTTCTCCAAACTGCTGTGAACCCCAAAGGAGCTCTTCTCTTTTGCTTTGGGGAATCCATGGAAGAATTGAGATGGAATTCACAGAGTGTTGGTCCATGCATTGACTTCTTGGTGTAGGAGGACACCCAACCTCCCCTTCCTCAGCTCTGCACTCCAGCCCAGGGTGGGGGGATCTGGAAGCTCCTGGATAAGGGATCCTGGCAGAGGCAGGGGTTGTTCCATAGGGTCCAATCCATGCTCCAAGCAGGGAGCACCTGGCTCAAGCACAGTGTGGAGAGAGGACCTGGCTCCTACCAGGGGGACAGGGCTCCACTGCCTGCCCTCTCCACCAACTTCAGCCCCTCTTCTTCCTCTGAGCAGGAAATTTATGCCCTTTGGGTTCAAAGAAAAAAGGCTCCTAGAGGGAAAGAGAAAAGGGAGAGAGAGAAAGAGAATGAAAATGATTTTAATTTTTTTTTTGGCGTAGAAATGAAGCTGATATTGAAAGTGAGTAAATTTTAATGAAACGGTGCAAAAATGACATCATTTACTCAGAAATCATTAATTTGTCAGCATTAATATTTCAGCTACAACATTGCCTGTCATTCTGTGCCAGCAATGACTGATAAATCTATAAAAGTGTGCTGCTAATTTACTGAATATTTATGTGCAGTGTCATTTGCGGAGTAGGATTTGAATTTATTTCGCTCGGTATTCAGCCGGAGAACATTTCCAACAAACCTAAAAATGAGCAGCACCAGGCTGCGCAGAGCAAAGCTGGCAAAACTTCCCAAATAACATTTTAAGGGGAGGTGAGCTGGTGAGAGCTGTGGCGTTTCCTTGGCACCAGGTTGTCCCAGGGCCACATCCCGGCCAGGACAGTGCGGGTGGCTCGGGACAGGGCACGGCAGCTGCCAGCCCCGGGGCTGTGCTGACACATATTTGTCACAGCTGGGCCATTTCTCATCTCAGACCTCCTCAGAGGTGGCAGCTCATCCGTTCCACCTCCCGGGAGGCCAAGCACGTGCCGGGAAGGAGCGAACGGCGGCTGGGTGGGAATTTCTGTGCCAGGCTGGGGCACGGGGGAGGTTTGGAGAGCTGGGGTGGGAGGTTTAAGGAAGAGGGGAAGGAGATTTTGGCACAGTTGTGCAGCTGAGGTGAAATGGGGCTGGTGTGGTTCAGCCTTGCCCCACGTGATATGGGGCCACTTGTGTTGGGTCCCCAGAATGAAGCAGGGAGTGTCCATGGCACTGGTGGGAATGTCCATGGCACTGATGGAGTGTCCATGGCACTGATGGAGTGTCCATAGGAGTGGCTGGAGTGTCCATGGCACTAATGGGGTGTCCATGGCACTGGTGGAGTGTCCATGGCAATGGTGGAGTGTCCATGGAGTGGTTGGAGTGTCCATGGAGTGGCTGGAGTGTCCATGGCACTACTGGAGTGCCCATGGCACTGTTGGAATGTCCATGGCACTGATCACAGTGTCCCCAGCTGGTTCTTGTGATCAGGATTATTTTTATCACCCCAGAACCGTCCCTGCTCTGCTCCCTGCAAACCTCCCAGGAATGCTCTGCTCCAGTGGCTCTGGAGAACTCTGGTGGTGATGTGAGGATGCAGCACCGCCATCAGCTGTGTTTTGGAAGAGGAAGTTCTTTGGATGCACTGCTTGGTCACCAAAATGTGATTTTGAGGCGATAGAGCCTCTTTGGAAGTTCAGGCTGAGTTTGGATAGTGCTTTCAGCAGGAAATTAAGGAAAAATATAAAAAAGTACTGCTGGCTTTAGGCCTGGCATTGGGTGTTCCACAGTGATGGGGACAAACACCCCAGGGCCCAGTGACCAGAGCTCATTCCCTGGGCACCATTCCCACCGCACATTCCCAGGATCCAGGGTGCTGCTGGCTGCTCCTTGTCCCTGGAGCAGCTCCCAGAGGGTTCATCCCACCCCTCTGGGCTCTCCCTGGAGCTCAGGAAGCTCCTGAAGGTGAGCCCTGAGCGGGCTGCAGACCCCAGGAGCTGCTGGTAATTAACGGGCCTATTAATCCAAGTGGAGCACCAGAGCCTTATTATAGTCACATTTTTCACTTTCATCAGAATAATATCGGATTATATTAATATTTATTTCTGCCTAATGGGCTGCGAAATGAGCTGGGGGATGCTCCTGCTGGGGTTGGGGGTCCCTCCCAAGAGCCAGCAGGGCCTGTGGCCCTTCCATCCTCTCCCTTCCCCGAGTGTTGGGGACGTTGTGGTGGGTGGGAATGGAGGTGGCAGCAGTGCCAGGGGTCCTGTTGGCACTGTGCCACTGCCCCTGCTCCCCTCCAGGGCACAGGGAGAGGGGGAGCAGCTCAGGACAGAGACCATGCAGGTTTGGGCACAGCTGTCAATAAGATGGAGATTTGCTTTTAAAGGAGAAAAACCCTTGCTTGCACCTCACCACTCACATCTATTAGCTGGGAAAATAAGGATGGCATAAGAGCAAGGAATAAATCCCTTCTAAAAATATATTGGGTGAATGCATTCATTTCCCTGTGCACGTGGAAGGAGGTAGGAGAATGAATTTTAAGCTCGATTCGTTCTCCAAAACGAATCTTAAGCCTTTTAATTGTTGGGTGTTGGCATAAAAACATATTATTTATGAAGCTGTGGCTTGGTTCTACACGGCCCCTGTGCCTTTTTCCTTCTTTTAAAGCAAATCTCATTTATTTCTTCCTAAAAGCTGCTCTAGAATCTAATATGAGCATTATGAATATTTAATTTTCCAAGCAGGGTTTACACAATCCCTGAGTGCCTGGGCAGGTCCCTGGTTTGGGCTGGAGCAGATCCTTGCATTTCTGCTCTGCTTGGTCCATTCCCCAGCAGGAAAGAGGGAATGGCTTTAAATTGGAAGAGAGCAGGCTTGGATTGAATGTCAGGAAGGAATTCTGCTGCCCCATCCCTGGGAGGGTGCAAGGCCAGGCTGGACGGGGTTTGGAGCAGCCTGGGACAGTGGGAGCTGCTGGGGTTGGCACTGGATGAGCTTTAAGGACCATTCCCACCCCAAACCCGCTGGAATTCTGTGATTTCCTGCCCATCCCATTCCCTGTTCCCGGACAATCCGTGGGTGTCACAGAGGAGGAGGAAGCGTTGGGATCATGGAACTTTAGGGGGTTCCTTAGAGGGAAGATGGCAATGCCACAAAGCCATCCCACAGGAGAGGGAAGCTCCTGGTCTGCAGCTTAATCGTTAGTAAAAAATTATTTCCTACAGTGTTAAAGATCTAATTGGTCCAATCAAAAGGCAAATTAATGATGGCTCATTTGGAGAAATCTGCATGAGTTCCAGCAGAGGCTGCAGGGAGGAGGCACAGTGTTCCCAAAGCTGGCAAAGCTGGAGTGGGAGCTCTGCCTGCTGCAGCACGGGGTGTGTTCCCTCACCAGGGGACCTGGGACCTGGGAGAAAGGCAATCATTTTATTAGTTTTATTTTTTTTTGATGTTTAATCTGAACAGATTTTCTGTGTCACTGCTTGGAATTTCCCTCTGGATTGTGCTCTTAGACCAGACAGCCCAACTCCCATATCCACACCAGGCCAAACCCCTTTTCTCCTGGGAAAATGTCTTCTTTTCCAATTTGTAAGTGCTATGTTTTCTGAATGGGGTGAGGAGCATTTTCCTGTCTTGCAGCCTGACTTTTTGCAAACCACTGAAAATCTGTCCCTCTTCTGTTCTGTGAAAATCAGAGTTCAGGCTGAGCTTTGGGATTTGAGTTTGGACTCCTCTGGGCCTGTGCTGTGGTTTGTGTAGGTTTATCTCCTGCCCATTCATCCACCTGCAGGGTAAAGCAGCCTCAGGCAGGGCTCTCTGTCAGCTCCCAACCCTCAAAGCCTCATTTGATTAAAAACACATCCAGCACTTCACACCAACAGGTTCCCACCAAACACCTCCCTGTGCCCGTGCCCCAATAACCCAAATTTTGTGTCCCAGCATTGCCAGTAAATGCTGTGACCCCCAAGCACAGAGCAGAAGCACCTTGCAGGCTGCATTTTGGGCAGGTCCCTGTTCCTGGCTGCCCCAGCCCTGGCTCACAGGGCAGCTGCAGGGCTCAGCTGGTTCTGTGCTCCTGAATATTCCCCATTTCTGTGTCCTGCTGGGGTTGTGGCCAGCTGGACACCAATTCCTGAGTGCTGCTGGGGCAGGGAGGGTCAAAACTCTCCATGTTCAGGCATTTCCACCCCTCCAGCACCCAGCTGAGCATCTCCCCCTGCCAGAGCTCTCCTTCCTTGGGGCTCCTTTGTGCTCCCTCCCATCCAGCCCAGCCCCATCTCGGATGTTTTTCCATTCCCTGCAGGAGGCTGGGGCAGCCCAAATGGTCTCACCTTTTCCCCCCTGCTCTGATAAATGCTCCCTGCTCAGTTCCTGTGAGCTCCCCGAGCGTCCTTCATCTGTCAGAGATCGCAGCCCTTTACGGCGGGTCATTATTTCACCGGGAATTCGAACAGAAACGTTTCCAGCCCCGCACCCGAGCGATCTATTTCGCTTCCCCACCCACCACATTAGCCTCTGAATACTCTCATTATACCATTACTAATTAGAAATTCTCTCAAATTGGCGGCTGCATTATAAAA
>VWYP01005569.1:63832-81284 GCA_013400435.1 Pycnonotus jocosus
ATACATATTTATAAAATATATAAAATAATCTATTCCATTTATTATGAAACCCAGAGTTCAGTAGAACAGCAGCTCCCTGTACCTTCCTCTTTTCTGGGCCATTGAGCCATCGGGGCTTTGGGCCCCATCAGTCTTGTTGTCACCGAGGTTTATAAAACCACCAAATGATATTATGTCAGCTGATTCTTTAATGGGATAATCATTAGCCAAGACCTGAGTAAGGTGGTTTGGGTTTTTTTTTTGCCATGGCTAATTCCAGCCCAAGGTGAACGAGCAGAGCCCTCGGGCACAGGGTTTGTGCTCCATTCCCTGCTCCCACCACCTCCCCTGTGTCCCCAGGGCTTTGTCACGGTGGGATTGGTCACAGCATGAAGGTTGTGACCTCCACAGGTGTCCCAGAGCTCCTGGTGCAGCCCTGAGAGCCCAGGGTGGGATTTCACCCCCTTATCTTCCTGCACTCCTTCCCTCAATCCGGGACAAAGGGCTGAGGTCTGACCTTCCAGCAAAAGCTGGGAAAGTTTTGGCTCCTCAACAAAAAAACGAAACTTTTCCCTTGAAAACAAATATTTTTGCCTCATCAAGAATCCAATTTTCTGTCAAAATAGTTTTCATTAAATAATTCCGAGCAGCCCCAGGTCAGTATTGATTTAAACCGTTGTGAGGGAGAGAGGAACGAGGCTTTGTCTCTACAAACATCGTGCTTGCCCTTCAATTCAAATTACAGTACAAGTGAGGAACTGCTGCTGCTGCCTCCAAAGGAGGGTTGGTTAATGAAATACTCAGTAATTATCCTCGTTAGACATCCCAGGGAGGGGTCAGGAGCAGCAGGCAGAGGGGCTGAGGGCTTTGGGAAGGGCTGCCAAGCAAGGGAGGTCTTCTCCTGTGTTGGCCACTCGGTTCTCCAGGTGGTCAGGATGGACAAATTGTGGCTCAGTGCACAGGAACCAGGTGATCCTTGGAAATCACAGAGCTGGGACATCACTAGAGGGGTTGTTGTGCTGCTTGTTTAGGATTTTTCCTGAAAATTCCATTAAAATTTTGAAGTGAGGTGCAGGACTGTCCATGCAAGGGGCTGTTCTGGTGCTGTGGGTGTTGGGGAAAGGTGAAGGGACTGGAACTCACCTGGAGCCAAATCTGCCCCTTCCAGCCAAGTTTTGTGCTCTGAGGGTTAAAGCTGAGCCGAGTGCACTGAAGCCCAGGAAGAAGTGAGGTTTTATTTCATTGGCACCGGGGTCATTCCTGATTTAATTATGTAAAAATTAATGTGAATGTCTTCCCTGGCACGGCTAGGCCAGCCATGGAAATTGAATTGGGTGAGATGCTGGTGGAGCTAATCACTCACAAGTCATTATGATGGCTGAGCACAGGGATGCTGCAATCTGCTGGGACTTCCCACAGACCTGATTGAGGACCAAGTTTAAGACCCACGGGTTTAATCAGGGGGGATCAGTGATGTTGCACTGAGGTGATTTTCCAGCAACTCTGAACCATCTTTCTGCTGTGAGAATCCCTGTCCTGAGCCTTCCTGTGCTCTTCCCAAACCATCCCCACGCTGGCAGGGTGGGCAGGGAGCTGTGCCTGATCTCAGGTTAACCCTGAGCCCCGTGGAAAAGCTGTGTGATGATATTAATGCAGGAATTCAGGAAAAATCCCAGCCCTGAGTGCTGCAGGAGCCTTTCCTCACTGTCAGTGCAGGGGCTCCTGCTGGATCAGCTCCTGCCAGGGATCCTCTTCTGTCTCCTCTGCCTAAAGGAGGCATTTTAGGGCAATAACAGTGCCTGGATTGACAATGCTGCTGTTGCCCATGTGCTCTGTGTGCCAATCCACAGCTGCAGGTCTGTGCTGGGTGCTTTTGGGGCATTTGCTGCTCTGCCAGGGGTTTGGGGGCTCTCACCCCCCATCTGGGGGTCTTACAGGGCCTCCTGAGAGCCCCCCAGTGCCCCCAGAGCCATTAACCATCTTTAATCTGAGTGTGGGTTTTTTTTAAATAACAATTTACACACATTTTAAAGTGAAGAAAAACTCCCAGTCAATATTCAGGAGAGCACGAACAGCTTGCAGAGCACTTTACCCATCTGTTCCCAAAAATGACCACCTTTGTGGGTGCCTGGAGGGTGCTGGGCCCGAGCTGCTTCCCAGGCTCAGTCAGGAGCCAGCTGATGTCCACAGCAAATCAAGATGCTCCTTGTAATGTTCACAAAAATGTAATTTGATTTGCCTTTGTCAACAAAATCTGCGGAAACATCCCCTGCCTGAATAAATATCCCTGCAGGGTGGCACATGCTTTGTAAATAATTTTCATTGCAATCCCCTCTTCCTAGCAGGGTGGAGAGTTGAGAACATTCATCAAGTCTCACATTAAGAAAATAATTTTCTTGCACCTAATTTGTGCAATAAATAAAGTCCACAATTTCTTGCTTCTGCAGCAAGGAAATGGAAAGAGCTGAGAGCGGGGTTTTTTGACACTGGGTGGGTTTTTTTGATGGCTGTTCCTATCTCAGGCTTGGTGCCAACATCAGCTGGCCAAGAATTTGGGGTTTGGGGCTCAGCATCCTCTAAACACTCGAGCAGGGAATGCCCCAGAGGAGTTTTACCTGCCAGGAGTGGGGTGAGAGGCTCAAGAGCAGCAGTGCCCCATCCTTGACCTGACCTAGAACAGCTCCTTGGACGATGCCAAGCCTGGGTTAAGCTTTACCCAGCTGCAGGGCTCTTTGGCCAGGCTTATCCCACTCTCAGCTGGCCCAAAATTGAGGTTATTTTTCGAGAAACTCGGAGAGATTTGCTTGTTTGCCAATCCTGTGCTCATTGGGGAAGCAGAGCTCAGCTCTGCCAAGCTGGGACAACACCAAGATGGGAGCAGAGCTTTGTGTTTTTTTCTCCTGGTGGAAATGTAAATCTGTTATTTATATATATCTTTTATGGATGGCATGTTCCTATCCCCGGGCATTTTGCATTGGAATTCAACTCATTGCAAGCCTATTACACGTTCACTAACTATAAACCATCTGATTTATATTCATTAACCAGTCCTAGACAGCAGCAGTGGCATAACTTTAGCACTGGACATGCCTCAGCCGACGGGTGAACTAAATTTCAGTTAATTAAGGGGCTGTAATTGTTGTCCAGTACAAGTGTCTTCAGGGCATTCGCTTTGTAAATAATTTTTCACCCCAACCTTTTCCTGCATAACTTGGTTGCTGCTCTGCAACTTTGGTGGAGCCATAAATTATTAGGGGAAAAATCAGCTCTGCCGCCTTTCTGGGAGGAGAAAGTTCCTTTTCTGCTCCTTGCCAAGGACAGTGGTGGCATTAAATGATTAGCAAAGTGCAATTAGAAAGATTAAAAACCCCTCAAATGTAGGGGGGCTCTCATCCCCAGGAGAGGTGTTGGCTCAGGGGAGCTCTGGTGTGTGATCTCCAATCCCAACCCTCTCCTTCCCTTGGAAATTCCCTTGGAGGAGCTCACAGGGCTGAGCTAAACCCAGCCTGGCTCAGAGGAGGGCAGGGGTGAGCCCTGGGATGGGTTAAATCTGCTTAAAAGAGAGAGCAGAAGTTGAAACCCCCTTGCTTATTTGCTTTATTTTCTCAAGAATTCAAGTTTGGGGACAGCCAACCTCGTGGAAAGGGGACATTTCTTCCTGTCCTTTTACACCCAGCAGGTGGGAAGCAGGATGGGAAGGAGATTCTTGTGCTTGATGTGGCAATAATTGTGGGGCAGCTTTGGAAGTGGGGGGTGGTGCTGAGGGGGAGGGCACTGATCAGCACTGACCAGCACATTTTCCATTTCTTTTTGAAAACAGGGTAAAAAAATCATCATTTCTACAGCACAGGCTATAGGTTTGGGCCTCCTGGGTTGGGTTCCTGTTAAAGGTGTTTCCCTGGGCTCTCAGGGACTGGTGATTCTGGTTGAACTGGGAATTTCTGGATGTGCATTATGAGCACAGCATCATCACCCTGGCTGCATTTCAAACAATATTTTCCAAACAATATTTCAAACAAAAAAATTTTCCAACAAGGGGCTGGATTTTCACCTGTGCTTTAGGAGTGCAGCAACACCCAAGATTCCCTGCCAGGGGTTCAGTCCCAGGCTGCTCTGAGCCTTTTGTGCACCAGCAAATTCTGCTGAGACACCTCTGGGCACGTGAAGGGGGCACTGGAGCTTCTCCATTTGTCTGCTCGAGTTTCCCTTTGCTCTGACAGCTCCTTCCCAGCCCAGCCCCGGCAGCAGACATATGCCAGCCTCTCTGATAGTTCATGTTCACTTATGAATGTAAAGATTTCAACTCCCCACTCGGCCAGAGCAAACCTTGCCTGATGCCTGTGACAGTAATTCAGTTGTAGCCTCAATCAGCTGCTGCATCTCCAGCCCGAGAGCCCTTTTCCAATTTTTCACTACACCAGTCATGAATAAATCTCCCAAAACCACATCAGATGGCTGGAAATGGAAATACCAGGGGCAGGCAGCAGCTGGGCAGGCAAAGAGCATCACCTTCCTGCAGCAAGCGTGAACACTCCGTGCTCCCTCGTGTGCTCATCACAGCCCTGCCCCTGTGCAGAGCCCCCAAAGGCCTGGGAGCCCTCAGAGTGCACCCTGAGCATCCCTGCACACACAGCTCTGCCCAGGACAGGCCATTTCCAGCCCTGGCTGCACTGGAGATCAGCCAGCAGCAGCACCCAGGGGCTCCAGGAGCAGGGGGGGTGTGTGTGTTTGCAGAGCAAAAAGCAGCAGAGTGGGTGGGTTTTCTGGGCTTCTTCCCTGTCCCTGGTGAATGAAATGCAGTTTGCAGAAGCCTGTAAAGGGTGAGGACAGCAGCCCTGAGCCCAGGCTGGTTCACCCAGCTCCTCCCTGGGTGTGTGGGTGGATGCTGTGCTCAGCTGGCACAAGGCAGGGTGGCCCCAGGAGCTGTCCCTTGGGTGCCACTTTGCCCTGGCACCACACTCTCCCAGGGAATCCAGGGATGACCAAAGGTGAGGAGGATGCTCCCCCTGGACTGGAATCCTTAATTCCACCCGTTTTAATTTCTGCTGGCACTTTTCTCTGAGGATGGGGGTCTCAGGCAGGGCTCTGGTGCAGGGGGCACCTCCCACAGGGTGAATCCCTGTGAATCCCAACCATTAAAAAAAAGTTCCCTGCCCTCACTGCTGTGTTTGACCTCTGAGCCCTCCCCTGGCTCTCAGTGGTGCCTTTTGAGCCTTGACCCGAAGGGTGAGATCTTGGTTGTGCCCGAATTGAGGGGTCCTTGCTCCCAACGTGGCTCTGCTCCCCCTTAATCCACCCATTCCAAACACAGGCATGGTGCTGCCTCTGCCAGCATTGTTCTGGGAGAGCTCCACAGAAAAGCAAACCAGGATTATTTAAATCACTTCAGGTCAGAAAATCGGCTAGAACTTTTTTAAAAAAAACCCCAAAATCAAAAACCAAATCACCACTCCTAAAATAAATCAATTTCTTTAAAATTAGCCTCCTTAAGTTTGACATCAATTCTATTTCTGTAAGGTTTGTCTGCTTTGTAATTTTGTTTTTTATCTGTGTTGTTATATTAAGCCCCCCTGCTAATAAAATGTCAAATTAAAAAAAAAATTAGTATCCCCGGTATTGCAGAAAACCAATAAAATAAAACCTTACAAGAGAAGCAAAAGAAAATTTCCATCATTCTCTCCTTAACCGAAATCAAAATTAAAGTGTTATTAGGAATTTCATTAGGATGGAGCAGATTGGTAATGAAATTACATTCCAGCTTGCCACAAACCCAATGTATTAAGTAGGTTTGATCAATGATGTTCACACAATTAATTTTGTCTGATTGCTGAGGATTACTTTATCGACAGTCACATTTCACACTTGTGGGGTTTTTTTTTTTGGTTTTTTTTTTGTTTGTTTCCCCAGTAAATTCTCCACGATGTCACATCACATGATGGCCGGGCAGGTTTGAAGCCCCGGCTCTCCAGGAGACTTCCAGCGGACCATGACGGGAATCAAGGTAAGGATGTCCCTGCTCTTGGTTGTGTTCCTCGTGCTGGGCCTTGGGGACAACCAGCCTGGGGGCCCAAGGGTGCTCAGGAGCCCTGGGGAGGCTCCAGCAGGGAGGTGATGGAGGAAACCTTGTTCCTGCTGTGATGTTTTGGGGTCTCAGTGCCCATCTCAGGGTGGTTCTGTGTCTCTGAGCTCTGGTTTTGCTGGTTGCAGAGCCAAGGTGGGCTCTGGCAGGGCTGGAGGTGCTGCCAGATGTGTGAGCTCAGCCCCGGTGCTGGTGTTGGCACAGCTGGCAGCACATCTGGAGGCAGCACTGAAGGAGCAGGGGAAGGCAGCAGCTCCATAAACCACGGGCTGGTTTCACTTTCAGCTGCTGCTGGTTCTGGCTGGGTTTGTTCTTGCAGCACCGAGGATTCTTGGAGGTTTTGCCGTCCTTGTCCGTGGCTGTTTCCTTGTGAGGGCAGGGAATGCTCCTGGAGCTCTCTGTGTTCTCTGTTTGGTGCTTCACCACCTATTTAGGTGACTTTTACATGCGAAAATGAAGTCTGTGGTACGGTGGGGGCAGAGTGAGGTTCACTTTGAAGGTGCAGGGAGGAGCTGGTTCCATGGTTTGGGTCTCTGTGTCTTAGAAACGACCCTGGAATTCAGCTGCTCCAGCGAGATTTTCCCCGCAGGACTCGGTGCAAAGCTTCAGCAGTTCAACACCTGGAAAGGGAGAGCCCTTTTCCTTTTCCTGGAGATAACCTTTGCTGTATCCTGGGCACTCTCTGCTGAGTCCCCAGCTGTACATTTCCAGTGCCAGGGAAGGGGAGATGCCCCCTGCCCAGGAAGGGGGCACACCAAGCTCCTGTCCCAGCCCCTGGAAGCTCTTTTCCTTCTCTCCACACAGCAAAGACACCAGGAGCTAATTTTTAGAGATGAGACATCTCATCTGTCAGGAGCTGAGTGAATTAGAATAAGAGTGTGCTGCTTTTTTTTTTTTTTTTCTTCCTTAAAACAGCCCAAAGTTTTTTTATCAAGATGCCATTTATCAGCAGCACTACCAGCCGCTAGCAGTAGGCATCCTGCCAATCATTTTATGGAAATAGGGAAGGACTTTAATGTTTGGATGCCCATCTGAATCGACTCTTGTTCATGTCAGCAGATCTGATGTGAAAGCAAAGGTGCCCCTATGCAGCCTAGTTACCATCAAACCTGTGAGTGTCAGCATTTTAAAGGCAAGGAACACAGTGCTGATGGTGGGCAATGTCACTGCTTTAACCTGTCTCAAAGACAGCAGCCCCTGCAGTCTTTGCCTGCTCCTCGTCTCTCAAGGATTAGTTTTGCCCCAAGTGCCCCTGCTCCGTTAATCTCTGCAGATAATTATGGAGATTCCTGCTTAGCACCAGCTTCCCCTGGTAACAAACATCCATTCATCCCTGCTGGTCACCTGCAGGAGCAGCCAGCAGCTGCCACGCTGGGTCTGCAACTTCTGGGGTCTCACAGGAGCCTTCAAGGTTGTGTTTGGATGTTGAGGTCACCGTCCTCTGCAGGGTCAGCTCTCCCCAGCCTGGGGATGGCCACTGCAGCTCCTGCAGCCCAAACTCCGTGGGCAAGGTCCAAACTCACCCTCAAGCTGAGAGCAAACCCGTCTGGGGAGGAGGCAGCCCTCAGGCAGGTCAAGGGGCACTGCTCAAACCTGAGTCCAACCCACTGGGAGCTGGTTGAAGAGCCAGGGTGGCACTGGTGGGACTGGGCAGTGCCATGTGCCCTCCTTGGCCACCACCTCCCATCCCTCTGCCTCCTTCCCTGTTTGTCCTCTCCATCTCCCTGCTCTCCAAGCTGTGTGTGATGTAGAACAGGGATTTCTGGTGGTGCCTCACACCACCCTGCCTCTCCATCAGCCTTTCCTTCTCCTGATGTGTTCCACAGCCATCCCAGGGATGCAGGAGGCTGAGCTGGGCACTGCTGCTGCCAGGGACGGGGCTGTGTGTCCCCAGCACCATCCCTCTGCTCCCTCCCTGCCCTCTGCACGGCATTTCCATCAGTTTGGAGCTCAGGGGTTTTTTGGAGGTGGGCAGGAGGTGCAGGCAGCACAGGCAGCGTGGCCCCTCACACAGGCTCTGCTGCTGCTGCTGCTGTTGACACTCCAAGTGATTAACATGGGTAGGACAGTGAGAGGGAAATAAATAACATCCTAATCTCTGGCACCATCGTTCCTTTGATGAGAACAAAAAATATGAAGACTGAAAGATCAAAATAACTGTATTAGAGCATGAAAAGGGAAATGCTCTTTTAACCACTGCTGTTCAGATATATCTCCTCAGATCTGACATGCTGTAATATATTTGTAACACAGATATATATTAGGGGGTAAAGCTGGTGATTAATTTGCTTTACCTTTTCAGAGCATATACATAAAAACCTACATTAGCAGAATTAGCATTTTACCTGTCTTTGAAGATCTTTGCTTTGAAATGTATAAAGTCGAGTTGATTTTATGTCTCTCAGAAGAACAAGAGTTGGTTTGTTGTTTTTTTTTTCCATGAAGCTTCCCCCTGGCCCACCTCCTCCCTGTTTGCTGGCGAGGTGCAGGCAGAGATGCTCGGGGTTTGTCTCTAATTACTGCATCAGCACCCTCCAGGGCATTGCTTGAGCTGCTGCCCATATTCACCCCTCTTGACTCATAATTGCTGTTGAAGCTTCTGAGGCTGGAGATCAAAGTATTCACGTCATTCATGTTTCTGTCAAAGGTCTTATCGTCAAAGCACCAACTATATTTCGAGAGATGTCTGCTTTTCTCAAGAGCAACACACAAACTTGGCTTTGCCTTTTTTTTTTCCTCCTCCTCGTTGCAATGTTGCTGCAAAGAAGTGCAGGTGAGAGGAGGAAGCAGCAAGGGGCTGTCCAGGCTGCATCCCTGGGAATTTGGTTATTGATGGTTAAGGAGCATCATTCCAACCAAAACTGATGTCAGTTTGTGGGAGGCGTTTGGCAAATTTGGAAATTTGTTCCAAATTTCTTTCTTTGCCTGGCCTTCCCCCTGCCTGCCCGTGTGGGATGTTGGAGCTGGAGCTGTCTCTGCAGTTTGTTTGGTGTTTTGGGAGAGCAGGGTGGCTGCCAAGATTTTACCTCCAACTAAAACCATCAGAGATGAGAACTTGTTGTCTGTGGCTTTGAATGCAATCGAAATCTTGATTCAGACAACTTAGCAGAAAGGTTCAGCTTGATTTGTGCTGCTTTCCTTTGGGAAAGAGGCCGTGGGTCAGGGTTCACGGGGATGCCCAGAGGGCAGGGGATGATCCAGGAAAACCTGGGTGGGTGCAGGATGTGCCCCAGTGCCCACCAGCCCAGGCACACGTGGGGAGCAGCAGAGCCCCAGCACTCCCTGCCCACCACAGCAACTTCTGATGAGTTTCTCTCCGAGTCCCCAGAATTGGGAGCAGGAAAAGAACTTTATAAAATTCTCCACAACCAGTCGAGCGGAACCTATTTTCTCTCACAATGCAATTAACGGCACCAACATTTACAAAATATGATTACAAGCACTTTGGTTAAGTAGAGGAAAGTATATTAGATAGCAGCGAGGGGTTGATCTTAATGTGCATTTTTTCGAGAGACTTGCATTTTCTTTGTGCAAATAAAGAGGCCCTAAATTCTCCATAGGCACTAAAATCAATGCAGTGGAACCACGATAACAAACACAGGCTCCACTTTTTGCTACATCCCCCAATTAATTAAGCCTTTCACGGGCATGTAATTAGGAACATTAGCAAGTCATAAAATTGCCGTGAGTCTCTAAATTATGTGCTGGCCCTCAGCAATTTGTTTTTAATTCCTTTTGAAGACAATGGCACTGCGGGGTCCCATAGATCTTCATAGCAGCCTACTGTTTACTTCTTTATGGCTCTATGAAGATCTAACTGTTTTCTACAGCTCCCAGATGCACCCGCACTATTTTCCTGTGCGTTTTCATTACCTGAGTTAGATTTAAAGGGGAACAGCCTGGGCTGCCCCGTGTCGGGATGCTCCGGGAGCGGGGGAAGGAGCGGAGCGGGGCGGGGATGCTCGCCCGGAGCTCGGGGCTGCTCAGCAGCACCGCGATTCTCGCGCTTTGATGTCAGGCTGGTGCGAAAAGGCAGAGAAAAAGAAAGAAATAAATAAGCGGCGATCATTTCGGGGGGAAGGTTTATTTCCCTGTTACTGTGATTTACTCTTCCTTGATGAGAGCGTCGCTCCGGCAGCGGCGGAGGAGCGGGGAAGCGGTTTGTGTGCTGGCGGGGTCAAGAGCGGCAGGAAGGAGTAAATAGTGGAAGGGAATTGTTCTTCCTTCCAAAATATCTCGGCTCCTTCACAGCTGAGGGGTCACCGGGATAACACCTGGACACGTGTTGTGATAACGTGCCGTGGTGGATAGCCGAGGGTCTGAACCCATCTGGGGTTTATTGCAGCAGTCTTTGAGCTGCAGGAATGCATGCAGAGGTGCCCAGCAGCGTGCAGCTCCCCGTCCTGCCCTTGCGTGGGGCTGTCCCGGTGCTGCATCCCGGAATTCCGGCAGTCTCCGGGCGGGTGTCGCTTTCCAAGCGCTCGCTGGTTCCCCCGAGCGCCGGGGATCTGAGCCAATTAACGCTGGTGAATTACAAAACGGGTTTAGTGGTAATAATAGGCAGAGATTGTAGTAAATGAGGTGGATTCTGGCTCGTCTCCATCCAGCTGCCGAATGCCCAGGGCTTGTGGCCATCCCAGGATTTCCTGGCTGCCTCCTGCCCTGTCCTTTGTCCCTTCAGGCGTCCTGGAGCTGCCCTTCCCTTGCGGTGGCAACAAAACCTCGGTGCTGATGTCCTTAATGCAAAATACACATTACTGCTGGACCAGGGGATGTGTCAAAAAGCAGCAACCCAGAAGGGAAACCAGCCCCAGAATCCTTCATCTTCACCACTGCTTTCACTGCCTGATTAAGCTTTGTTTTGGGGCTGGGAGGAATAGCAAGCTGAGCATGTTATAACAGCGTGCCTTGTGGTGTGGAGCAGCAGCTGGACACAGGGCTCTGACAGTTGTCAGGGAGAGGGAGAAGTGGGAAGTGTTTGCAGCATGGAGCACCGGGATAGTCAGGAATGAGGTGATGCCTGAAGGATGCCCGAGGTGCAGGGAGAGCTCCCCTTTTAAAATCGGTTTGAATTTCAGTGAAGCGCTGACTCTGGGGGATTGCAGCCTCCAGCTGGGGCAGGGAGGAACAAGTTCTTCCCTCAGCTGCTCCAGCACCTCGTGCAAGCCTGGAGGAGGGGGAGCAGGGTGCTCCGTGGGTGGGTTTGTTTCTGGCTGCTGCCTCAGGAGCGGCACCGCCTCTTGTGTGAAAAGCCCAGCTTCCAACGTGAAATGTTTGCTGTGCCCCTGTTTGAAGAGGAAAGACTGTGAGTGTGAAGGGCCAGTGGAAAAAAAAAACAAAAACCCAACCAAAAAACCCAGAAAAACCCAAAAACCAGACTGAGGGCCCAGTCCCATGGCTGTGACACTGACTTTGGGCTGAGATCGGCTCCTGGCTTTATGCCTTGTGTGAGAGCCCTTTGGATTGGCATGGCACAAAGCCCTGGAGGGGTGGGATAGGTGGGAGAGATGGGATAGGTGGGATAAATGGGATGGATGGGATAGATGGGATAGATGGGATAGATGGGATGGATGGGATAGGTGGGAAAAATGGGATAGATGGGATAAATGGGATGGATGGGATGGATGGGAAAAATGGGATAGGTGCGATAAATGGCATGGATGGGATAGGTGGGATGGGATAGATGGGATGGATGGGATAGATGGGATAGATGGGATGGATAGGATAGGTGGGATGGTATAGATGGGATGGCTGAGATAGGTGAGATACACGGAAGGGATGCAATGCCATGCTTGGCTGCCCCAGGCCCCATCCACGGTGCTCCCTGCTCCTGCCAGCTCCCCAGTGCCATTCCCAGCAGTGACGGGAGGAGGAGGAGGAGCAGGAGGAGAAGCAGGGGGGCTGCGCTCCTCCCGCACTCTCCGCGTTCTCTCCGCTTCCAGCGGGAGCCGCTGTGGCGGGCGGGGAGCGCGCAGGGCTCGGGCAGGGAGCGCGCAGGGCTCGGGCAGATCGCATCAGCTGGAGCCGGGACACGGCACATTCCCTGTCAGCCTGCAGGGACATCCCCTGGGCACATCCCAGCCCGTCCCCTCTGTTGCTGCACGCCAGGGATTTGCTTTAAACCCAAACATTTTCCCCTCGCTGTGGGCAGTGATCTCCTTTCAGTAGCTCCGAGCTGGTTTTCACGCCGTATTCCGAGTTTGGCGGTGCTGTCAGTGAAGCCCCGGGGCAGGCAGCCCCTGGCCGGCCAGAGCTCAGCTCCTGCTCTCGGGAAAGCTCCCTGGGATGGGCAGTTCATCAGCAGCGCTTCATTGGCATGCAGAGCCGAGCAGAAACAAAGGCTGTGCCGTGCCTCCGCAAGCCCGGCCGCAGGAGCGGGGGTTGCCTCATTTCACGGCTGCAATCCCCCAGGATGGAGGGAATGGTTATTAAAAAGCCCAGAGAGCGGTGTCTAACCTTGAGTAAGTGTTTTCTTGTTGTCATCCCAAGATCTAAAGAAAATCCTGGAGAGAATACATGGTGAAGACATATATTATAGCTGGAGCTTTTTATCTCACACATGTGACTTTGCCTATCATGAACTGTACGTTTTTATTCTCACTGGTGGGACAAAACTATATCCCACCGCAGCATATATCAAGAGGAAGAACATTGTACCTTCTTTGCATTAATATAAATAGCTGTTTAGGACCGATTCCTTGGCCAGATACTACCATCCCACCTGTCCTTTATCTAAGATATTTGGCATGTAGCTCAAGTTTGGTTTATTTAGAGTCAGGATACAGCGGCTTTTACATATTAAAGGTGCATTTTAAAAGAGCTTTTTCTATTCTAATTTGAGGGGAATGGAGCTCTTTAGGGCATTCAGGGAACGATGTCCATCTGATTTACATTTCCCTTGTTGGAGCAGAGCTGCGTACGCATATTAGGATGTAAATAATAGTGATGGATACATGTATCTTTAAAAGATCCATTTTCTCTTTTTGACTAAGGCGTCCAGGAGAGGAAGGAGAACGTAGATCACTTTTACAGGTGGAAAATCAATCTTCTAAGACAATGTGCACGACACAGGAGCCAACCCCTCCTTTCCAAGGGACTGGTGCCAGGGTGAGGGGTGCAAAGTTCCCCAAGAAGTCGTGTGGAAGCATCTGCTGGAGATTTCCTTGGGCCCTGCTCTCTCAGGTGCTCACCCACCAGAGTGAGGCTTGCCCAGCACAGATTTGCCAGCACCACCAGCATTCTCAGCTCTTTGGGCTTCCAAAGGTTCTCAATCCCCATTTTCTGAGCTGGGAAATGAGTTCAGTGCACAGCCGGTGAAATTACAAGTTGTAATTGGGGTCTTGTTAAAGAGAGTTATTTTTGATGTTTTGCTTCTCTGTTGGGGCTTGGCAAGTGCAGGTTTGTGTGTTCCCCATTTTATTTTGTTGTGGTTTGAGGAAATTCCTGGGCTTCCATCATCCCTGGAATGCCAGGAGTCATCACATCCCTGAGGCAGCCAGACAGCACCAGGAGCAAACCCAGGAGTGAAAAGTGAGAGGAAAGGTTACCCCAAGAGAGGCTGGAATGGAGCACGAGTTGAGCTCTGCCCTGGCTGCCCGTTTTTCTGAGAGTTCAGCAGCAAATTGCTCGAGGAAAATGAGAATGAGGAGGATTTCTCCTCTGTGTTGGCACTGCAGAGATGGCAACGGGAGCCCTGTAGCAAAGGCACTGCTGGATCTCTGCTCTTCTGGGAATGCTCGTGTTGTGCTGGAGGCTTTGCCAACATTTACTGACCCAAAACGGGGAGCACGAGTTCACTTCTCAAGTTTGCTGCTTGTAAAGCTCCTGGGAAATGTGGGTGCCCTGGGAATGCAGGGTTGGCTGGGCTCTGGTTTCAGGAATGGAGGGTGGCAGGTAATCATTGACTGCAGCAGGGAATGTGCCTCTCGGGCTGGTAGCACTCCTGCTCCCGTGTTGGATTAACCCAGAAACTCCTGCAATAAAACCTTCCCTGGCCAAGGTGATTTGTGGGCAAATCCAGAGCCTCCAGTGAACTTTCTCATTTGTCTTTGGCTCTGGCTATTTTCCCTCCAACTTCAGAGGTACCAAAAGGAAAAAAAAAAAGAAAGGAAGAAAAAAATAATAATAATTAAAGTGCCTTGATCATCACAAGGGGAAATGAAACCTCTGGGCCTAGCCCTCATTTCCCTCAGATTGTCCAGTGATGGGAGCAAAGCTCATTTCCTCCGGGATCCTCTTGGCGCTGGTCACTCCAGGCTGGGGGAGAGGGGAGGCAGCTGGATGTGTGAGTGATTGCTGCAGGAAAGGACGTGAGGAGATGGCCTGAGATAGCAGCCTTGTGTCACAGGGGCATGAAATGAAGCAATCAGGAGCTGGGGGAAATTGTTTACAGACCCAAATAAACAAACTCTCAGCTCTGGAGGGCAAGGCAGGAGCAGGGCCCAGAGGTTCTTTTATCTTCTTCACACCTGAGAGCACAGCCAGGCTCTGTGTGGGGAGGGGGACTCCCCAAAGCCTCCTTTGGGTGGGGAAAGTGCAGCAAAGTCCCACCGGTGCTGTTGCTTTTGAAAGGATTTGTTTTCAGAACACCTTCAGTCCGTGTTTCCTGCCTGGGCTCCAACCACACCCTTGGTGGCTGCCTGTCCCCTGTCCTTGTGCCCCACCAGCTGTGGTGGGACCAGAGTGGACAGTGACCCTCAGGGCTCTGCTCTGGGTGATTCTCGTGGTCTCAGAGGTCTCTTGCAGCCTGAATGGTTCTGTGAGTGTGAAGTGCCAGGGACTGAGCAGGGGCAGAGGGCAGGGCTGGTGTCAGCTGTGTCCCACAGGAGCAGCAGGAGGCAGGAACAGGGTCCATCACCCTGCTGGAGGGAGGGAGGGAAGGGGACACTGAGGAGCAGCAAAGGTCTCGGTTCCCTCCAGAGATGGAGTTGAAGAGGGGAGGAGAGAGCTGGGCTCCACTCTGCTCCCGGCTAATGGTGTGTGCTCTAATCTGTGCCACAGCTCTGTGCTGCCCCATAAGGGAACTCTGCTGCCCCATTAACCCCTGCAGGGCTGGTTTGGGCAGCCTCCAGCACAGCCTGTGAGGTGGGATTGGGTTAGGGTTGGGGTTGGGGTTGGGGTTGGGTTAGGGTTGGGGTTGGGGTTAGGGATAGGTTTGGGGTTATGGTTGGGGTTAGGGTTGGGGTTTGGGTTAGGGAATGCTGAGGCCAAGGTGCTTTTTCAGCTCAGCTTGGATGTCATTATTTTGATTTTTTTTTTACCTTGAGAGTGCCCCAGTGAACACTTCAACCCCAAACAGGCAGCTGTGAGATGTGACTTCTGAAATCCAGCAGTGCTGCTGCTCTCAGATCTCTCCTCTGGAACCAAAAGCAGTGCCCAAGAGCTGTGGGAAGGATGGAGTGGGATTTCAGAGCCATTTCCCCCCTTTTCCATCCCCCAGGCTTGGTTTGTGCAGGGAAATGGCTTTGGGTTTGGGCAATGGGAAGATTCAGGAATCTCAGACTGCAGGAATGGAGGGAAAAGGTGTCCCCCCAGTGAGCAGAGCCCCTGGCAGAGCCTGGCGGGCTGAGCTTGGCTGGAGCAGGGTGTGCCAGCCCCGCAGGTGCCCAGGCAGGTGACACTAACACGAGGGGACACTGCCCAGGGGCTGAGTGACAGCCCCAGCGGAGCAGATCGACGTCAGGCGTGAAGGCAGTGCCTTCCTCTGCTCAGATCACAGCCTCACAGGCTCTGAATCATGAGCTTTGCAACCAGCAGGCATAAATTTATACTATACAGATGAGAACTGTGCCTGGGAGACAGAACATCTATCTCCTTTGCACTTATCTGCCACCGTGACACAAACAATCAGAGATGATTCTCTGGCACAACAAACAGCAAAGTGTCTTCTTTGTCTTTGCCTCAAAGGAAAACACTCTAACACATCTCTTTGGCCCGTGCTTTTATCACTTACTTTTGTTCAATAATCTCCCTGCCCAATACACAGGATTTGGCCGCGTGTGTGTAATGGGAAATCTGCCCTGGCTGAGCAGCGGCGTGGGGAGGAAATAAATCCACTGTCACTGGGGCTTACACAGGCTGCACAGCCCCTGGCTTAACCCCAAAGCTCGGTGCTCATGCTGGATTTTCTGTAGAGCCACAGAGCCTCGGCTTTCTGGGGATGTGGAGGAAGGAGCCCTGAATGGCTCAGAGGAGCTGGGCTGGGCACTGTGGTACCCATGGACGTGGGAAGGGGAATTCCAGGGTACAACACTGTCACCATGGCACAGCAAAGGGAAGAAACACCCCCAGGTGTGTCTAACCCATCATTTGGGGTGGGATGTTGACTCTGGACCCTCAGGACAGGCAGTGACTCAGCTCACAGGGATCACTGCTCTCTCCCATGAGGTGATGGGGCTGTTTGGGGTCCTGGCTGTGCTGGAACCTGACAGAAGGACTCTTGCTTTAGGTGTTGGTTGCTTTAGGCAGAGAAATGGAGTAAAATATTTGGGGTCTCTCTCAATTCTGCTCAGAAATGTTTCCTGATGCTCCAGCAATGGATGGAAGGGCCAGGCCCTCTGGTGAGGGGTGAGCACCAAACCCTGACCCCATCCCAAAGGTCAGAGCCCAGAGCTGGAGCAGCACTGCCAGGCACAGATCCGTGTGGAGCCTCCCAGCCCTGCATCCCAGGGATGTGAGAGGCCTCAGCAAGGCAGGCACAGCCCTGGGGATCCACGCACTCAGGAAGAAAAATTGCCTTCCCGTTTTGCATCGTGCTGGTTTGAATAGGGAAAAGAGCTCCCCTGGCCTCGGGCAGGGCTGCAGCAGAAGGCTTTGGGGTGTGGCTGTGTGGGTGCATTCCTGAGCCAGCTGAATGGGGACAATCAGGAACGATTCCACCTGGGCACTTCCCTGCCTGGCACAGGGAGCCGTGGGCTGTGCCGTGATTTTTCCAGGCGTTAACAACAGATCCGCTGTTCTCTATTTCAAAAGGAAAAATGGAATCCGATTGTGCCTGGGATGCAGACAGTCCCTCACACAATATTTCCTGCACCTCCTGTCCAGATAAGTCACCTTTTAAGATGATGCATGGCAGCACTTACCTGTTATAGTGTTCCAGCGAGCCAGGGCTGGGGAGATCCACCCCGGGTTCAGTCACGGGGAAGCTGATCCATTTCAAACATAAAGTTGGATGAATGGGGTAGGGAAAATGGGAGCCAAGCTCCTAATGGGAAGATTTCACCCCCTAAAGTGTTGAGATGGAGCATTTTGGAAGGGAAAATCAGGGGAAGAACAGCCAGAGGTGAGCAGAGGGAATAGGGAACGGTTTGCTCTTTTTTTTTTTTTTTTTTTTTTTTTTTTTTTTTTTTTTTTTTTTTTCCCAAAAGGCAAGAGGGGGGGAAAAAAAATCGGGGG
>VWYP01005569.1:97298-107519 GCA_013400435.1 Pycnonotus jocosus
ACTCCAGCAATGAATTGCTGCACCAATAATGTGACAATCCAGGCCAGTGGCAGCCTGAGCTCAGAGCAGGAGCTGCAATTCCTCCTTCCCAGACAACTCAATCACCTTTGGCTCCTCCAGCAGCCCCCAGCCCTGCCAAAAGGGACAATGGGGACAGGGCTCATGCAACCCAGGGCTGGGGGAGCCCTGTCAGCCCGGATTACGGGCATGCTTAGGAGTTAATTAAATTACAATTTGCTGTGCTGCCAGCTTCACACGAAGCTGCAACATCTGTGGAGGGACAGAGAGCTGGGGGGAGCTGCTGTGCTGCCTCTGGGGCTGGCACCTCCACCTGCTCTCTGCCAGGGCTGCCCAGAGGAGCACAGGGATGAAAGGAGCCTCATTGCTGAGCCACTCATATCTGAGGCTGTTGGCTTGAGCTTGAAAAAAATCTTCGAGTGGAGTGGGGGCAGCTGGTAGTGCCAGGAACTAACTGGCACACCAGGTAAAGTTCAGCAGTGCCAATTTGTAAAATAATTTTTAAAAAACGCACTCGAAAAATATTTTGAGGCTCTTTCTGCATTTTTCTTTAAGCTCTCGAGGCTCAGTTTTTTAAGCCTTTCCTCTGTGACCACTGGTTTTATGCATTTATTGAATTTTCCTATTTTCCCTCGAATCCAGGAGCTTTAGGAAACTTGTAAGACTCTCACAATGGTTGGGAGTCTGCAGGCAGTGTCTCTACCCCTGAATTTCGCTGTTTTCAAGGCAGAGGGCTCTGAATCCACCAGCCTTTTGGATCTGTTGGTGAACCTCTTTGATTTCCCTTTCTGTTTTCCTGCTTGCAGCCAAATTATGAAAGGCTGTGAGCAGGAGCTGCGCTGCAGACAAGTGCAGGCACATGCTCACAACCTGAGGAGTAGCAGGCGAGCACTTGTGCTGTAATAAGCTCCATGCTGTGCTCAAAAAGGGCACTTAATTTTTCATTCTTAAACGCTGTGATGTTCTTGTCTTCCGGCTTCACCAAAACTCCTCCATGGAGATGGATGGGCCATGCAGAACACAGTTATCAGAAAGATTAAGCCAGGACTTGTCATTTTTTATATCAGTGAGCAGTCAGGTTGACGAGTGATGTCCTCTTAGCTCCTGGGATGCGTCCGGCACCTTTAGTGCCAGTAGTAAAAAGGACTATAAAAAATACCATAGAAGAAAGGGTAATGATGAAATTTAACTGCTCCCTAGCACACACCTGGGGTCTAGTAATCTGGAAATGGGGGGTTCAGGTGCTTCATCTTTTACTGCCTTGTCCTTGTCTGTAAGTTTAAGGTCCTTCCACTGAACCGTAACATATTGTGGTCACTGCCAAGAGCCAGTCCTTGGCCCCTGGGCAGGCAGGCAGGGACAGCTCAGCACAGGCAGGGCATGCTGAGCCCTTCTGCCTCCAGCCAGCTGGAGGAGGAGGTGCTCAGCTTGGAGGGCTTCACCCCAAACTGGGATATTTGCACGGGGGCATCCTCATGGCAGCTTCATCCCCCTCTCTCATTTCTTGTATCAGCAAGGAGAGCCTGGTCAGAGCTGTGCCAGGGCACCCAGGGTGGCACACACACCTGGGCAGGTGAGCCCCTCTCCCTCAAAGGCCAGGGAGGCAGCTCCATGTGCTGCACATTCCCAGTCAGCTTTACTTTGTCCTATCCCAGGACTGCAGCCCGTGCTGGCGTTATTAATCTGAGAAACAACTGATACTAAATGATCATGCTACATTAAATTTATAGACCCTTGCATATAGCTGCTATTGATCTTTTCTCAGGCATCATAAATATGTGATGGAGTGTGCATGGCAATGCTTTTTCCCCCTCTCCATTAAAGGTGGTTAAACTTTTCATCTCTGGGGCGGAAACGGGCGATGGGTCTCTGCGGGCAGGGCCAGCCCAGCCACATCATTTGTGTTTTAATTACTGGGAGGAGCAGAAAGCTTCAGCAGAACAGGAGGGAAGAGCCAGTGCCTTCCTGCTTTCCATAACCTGCCTCTTTTGCTCTCCTTGCCCAGGATCTGTCACTCCTCCTCATCCATCTGCTGTCTCCGAAGGGATGCAGTGATGGGATTGTTCTCAATCCCACATTCCCAACCCTGGCCCAGCAGCACAGCAGAGCAGGGAGATCATTTACAGAACCCAGCCAGGGCTTGTCCTGGATTCGGGATCCCCCACCCAGTGCTGTCCAGGCTTTTCTGAGGTGACAAACCAAGGGACACCTCACCCTGCCCGGCCCCGAGGGGCACCAAGGGGGAAACAGCCCGAGCCTCCGGTACCGCCGTGAGACAAACAGGGAAGGGAGACCTGCGAATCATCCTTCGGCATAGCCTGGAACAACTTATATCCTAGAGCCATCTAGGGGCGAAATCCCGGCTCCAAGGAGCCGAGGGGAGCAGAGCCGGGGATGCAGCCGGGGTGGCACCCTCACAGCACCCTGTGTGTCCCCCAAACTCCTGCTGAACCGTGACTACAGGGGATATCTGCCTCTTGATGCTTCTGCTCTGGAGCAGCATCCCCCAGAGCAAGGGCTCTGCCAAACCTGCCCTGAACAAAGGGCCTGGAAAATCAGCTGGAAAGCTTTTGGCTTTCTTGCTTTTGTTGATAGTCTGTGATGGTTTTTGTGTGCACATCAAGAAATTGGGGCTTGAAGGAGCCTTGGCAGCACAAAAGGTGCAAAGCTCAGAATCTGTCTAGAGAAGGATGGGTAAGGGAGGTCTGTAAGTTTAGAAACAAAGAAATCCTTGAGTGAACTCTCCTGTGCAAGGCCAGGAAACACCTCTGGCTGTGCTTGGGAGGGCACCAGGGCTGTCCCTGTCAGTAATTGAGATGCCCAGCTCCTCTCTCCTGCCTTTCCTGCCCCTTTGCCTCTTTTCCCTGTAAATTCCCGGGGAGCCTGAGCTCGGATCCAGACACATCCCACAGCTCTCTGCTGGTGCCTCAGTTCCCCATCTGAGGAATGGGGTCAGTGGTGCCTCTGCAGGGCAGCTGAGAGCACAGGTGAGGGGCCTGGGGACCCTGGGCCAGGAGGTGCCACCAGCGTGCCCAGGCTCCCCCTGGCAATTAGTTCCACTCGTGGTGGCAGAGAGGGGATGGCTGGCGAGCAGCACAATACCCTCAGTCTAAATTATTCCTCCTCCTCCTCCACAAATGTCATAGCAGAGATTAGCCATCATGTGTCCTTAAGTATCCCATTTATCCCAAATGACTGTGAGCATGTTAACTGCATTTAGATTAAAATGAGCCTTTCTACCCACAGCATCTTCCCAGGCTGGCCCAGCCCCTGCCCGGCCCCTCATTGCTCATGGCAGAGCTGAGGATGTGGAGATCCCTGGGAGCACAGCAATTCCACCTGCCCACAGAAACACTCTTCCAGGACAGCTTGAACCCCGACAAAACTCTCCTGGTTTTGATTTGCCAGTCGTGGATTCCTTTTCAATTAACCTCCAAAAGCACCAATTAAAGAGAACAGCACCACGATCACGTATGAATAGGCTGTGCCAAACCCTCTAGAAGTGTTTTAGCACCAAAAATTAATGATGAGGGTCAAAGGCAGGTTGCAAGGCAGAGTCAGCTCTGAATGGGAAACCCCTGAATTAATGTAAGCACGAGCCCGGAATGTCTGCAGAAAATTCGAGGTAGATTTAATTAAGCTCCTAATTATGCAGCCAAGTTTGTCTCTGCTAAAGAGTTTCAAACGTGTTGGAGTTCCAGTTTGAAGGCACATTAAACCCAAACATCTTCCTTGGCTTTGTGACTCCCTGCAGGGGAGATCTGCTGGTTCCCACTGGTCCCAAAGCCCAAAGCCCAGGCAGAGAGCAGAAGAAATCCCTGCCCATCCCAGAGGGATCATCCCAGACTGGCCCAGCTGGGGACAACCAGCAGGGCACAGGGTGGCTCCCAAAGGCCATCGGGGCAGTGTCATCCTTGTTCCCTGTTCCCTGTCCCCTGTCCCCTGTTCCCTGTTCCCTGTCCCCTGTCCCCTGTTCCTGTCCCCTGTCCCCTGTCCCTTCCCTGCCACCCATCCCTCCCCACCCCAGCCAGGCTGGAGGGGACAGCTGAGCCCTGGCTGAGTCAGCAGCACTGCAGCAAGGCAGGAGGAGCAGGTTGGAGAGCAGAACACAGAACTTGGAGGAGGCCTGGCTGCTCCTCTCCTCTCGTTAACGTCCCCCGGGGCCCGTGGTCTCTTTAGTGCTAACACAGTAACGAAGGCCACAGCCTATTAATTGCACTGACAGTGATAAAGGAAGAGTCAGAAGCAGCTATTTGTCTTTCATGTAACCTCGTGCATCATCACAAGATAAATGAAAACTCATTTTCTGCTTTGATTCAGTCTAATTTTTCAGGGCCCCCGAGGCAGGTTACAGGAACTGTGCCGCTTCATCCCCACAAAAGGGGTTCAGGGGTCAGGGAAAGTGCAGTGCCAGGAGCTCCTGGCTCTCCCCAGCTCCCAGGGGTGACCCTAAAAGCAGGAAGGGGTCTGCTGCTCATCATCATTAAATCCCCATTGCAAGGTGCTGTCCTGGCCCTGATGGATGAGGCAGGTGGCAGAGGGAGTCCCTGTCCCCAGCAGCCCTGGTCACCCAGCCAGGGGACACCTGGGCTGTGCCCCCCGTGCCCACACACACAGGGCAGGGGCTGGCTGGGGCAGCATTTCAGGGAGAACACCTCATCCCAGCCATCCACCCGAAATTCCTGCTCCCGAGGTGACAAAATTATTCTGATGCTTTGAGGTCATTGGTGCTTGGAGGGTCAGACACACTCAGGGTGCTCCCCCTGTGCTGTCACCTGCTTAGCAAGGGCTGACAACTCCAGTGTTGGTGTGAAGGGAGCAAAAAGCCCCAAAATTGCATCAGCAGCTGTGCCCATCCCTCAGCCAGCAGCCTTGGCCAGCTTTCCTGCTGTCTCATGTCCCCTGTTGTCCCAGGACAGCTCCTGTGGCAGCACAGAGCCTGGGAGCTCCATCTTCCCTGGCCTCAGGGGTTTGCTCCAGGCTGAACCTGTTCCTTTGAACCCTGTTCATCCTGAATTTTGCTGGGTCAAGCCCTCACTCTCTACAAAGGCTGGTCCAGGCTGGGAAGGAATCTGAGTGTTGGGCAGGAAGGTTTGCCAAAAATACAGAGCAAAATACCTCACTGAGGCAGAGAAATTGCAAAAAGGGCAGAAAGGTAATTTTTGTAGGGATTTAGCCCATTCTAATCCAGAGGAATCAAACCCCATCACACATACTGGGCGTGCCTATTCTGAAAATTCCAGTGCTGACAGTGTGCAGTGCATTAATTTGGTTAATCAGGATATAACCCTGCCTGCACGCTGCACTCCCCCAGCAATCCCCAAAACAGCTCTCCCCTTTCTGCACCACATTTCCCTCCTGCTACCAAAAAGGAGCTGAAAATAACCTCAGGCTGGGCCCAGGGGCTGGCAGGGGCAGGGCCAGGGGCTCCCATATGTCCAGGTTTCCCAGGCTGGAGGCTGTGCCCAGGCAGGGCTGGCCCCGTGCCCGCCTTTCCGGCCATCCGTCAGCCCACCCGGCCTCCAGCAGAGCCCTGGCACATCCAGAGCTGCTCCCTGCCAGCCTGGCACTGACAAATCCCTGCCTGGAGACAGGGGAAGGCAGCTGAAGGGAAGGGGATGGGGCTGTAGCCTCCCATTGTCTCAGGGGTTGGGTGATCCCATAACCCTTCTCCCTTTTTTGGCCGGGTTGAGTGTGGCTGATGAACAGGATAGGTTCCAAAGACAAGGGGCAGTGCTTAACCTGGCATTTTATGGGGTTTTACCTGGTGCAGGTGTCCAATCGTGGTTCCAGGGTGAGGGCTTGACCTTCTAAGTCTAAGGTCTTGAACCAGCGGGGCTTAATTACACAAATTTAATTTGTATCATTAAATTCGGCACAAAAAAAGTCTCACTTCCAGAACGGAGGATGTGGAATTCTTCAGGTTCAGGGGCTGCCTTGGGAAGGTGGGGAACCAAGGGGGTTTCATTAACACCCTGCTGCCATCCCACCTCCCAAAGCCTCAGGTTTGTTCCCTGTGTGTGGGGAAGCTGAGCTCTGCTCTGTCCCAGGTAATTCAGCTGCACATCCCCAGCACCCCCAGCCCCAGGCAGGTGCTGCTCCCCCAGCCTGGCAGGGCTCTGCCATGCCAAAAAAAACATGGATTTGAACTCATAATATCATTTACCTCCTAAATACTGAATAAGAAAATATCACCAGGGCATTTCCCCAGTGCTGATTTGCTGCAGCTGAGGCCAGTGAGGAGCCTGAGCTGGGGGAGGTTTGAATGTCATTTTGGCATTCTTGCTGTTGTTTATTACTTATTTTATTTTTTTAAAAGGCGAAACAAAACTTTGAAACATTTTTCAGCTCAGCTGGGAGTATTTGATAGCTTGGGATTTGAGGACAGCAGCTGAGCAGTTGGGTTGGGGCTTCTCCCTGAGGTGTGGGCACATCCCTGGCATGGAAAGGGGCACATCCCTGGCATGGAACGGGGCACTTCCAGCAGCTCCCTCTGCAATCCCTGCCCCAAGGCTCCAGCAGGGTTTGCAATCTCAGGTTATTTACCAGCTGTGTCCTTTCATGGGAGGTGCTTTAAGGCCTCACTGCTCAGTTGAGATGCTGAAATGATGCCTGGCAGGTGAACAGCAGAGCAATTCCCAGCAGCTTTGTCCAGGTGAAAATCCATCCCTGCCGAGACCAAGGGTTTCCTCTGGGTCTGGGATGTCACTGCTCCATCTCCTGGGCAGAAAAACTCTGCTTTTCTCCTGCAAGGGGTGTGCAGGGAGGTTTGCAGGAGGTGTGGGCAGCAGGAGGAGCAGAGGCAAGGTCAGCCCCAGCCTCCTTGGGATGTCAGAGGGGAATGTTCCTCAGGTTTGTTTCTCTCAAAGCCCACAAACAGTTTTTTAGAAGAAAGCCTGATTTCCCACACTGGCATTTCCTGAGGGGGTTGTGTTTCATTTGGAGGACTTTTTGGCTTTGCTTTTCACCCTTTTGAAGTTAGTTGTTATCAGGGTTCTGCGGTTCCTTAATTATTCTTCTCAGGAGCACGGAGAAAGAGGCATTTTTCATCCGAAAATAAGGCAAGAGCTGTCGGTATTTGGCTTTTCTCCTTTGCAACTTTTATTTAAAGAAACAGAGAGAGAAGTGGGGCAGCAAAAAGGGTCTTAGGGAGCAAAATGAGAAATTAAGACCCAAACAAACACAAATTTTTTCAGCAGCAGGATAGGAAATGTGCATTCTTCTTCCATTTTCTCCAGTTCAGGAGGGAAGGGGGAAGGCTTTGCTAACACATTCAAATGAATTTGATATTCAATCAATGAAGATTAACTTGCCCAAGGTAAGATGGTTTTTACATTCATAAGGAAGTCAAATACGATTATGCATATGAGGAAATTATACAGAGATGAGTAGAGTATAATGTATGATAATTATTTGAAAGGATATACTTACACACTGATTAGCATATCTTGAAGACCAGACAGAGATGGAAGAATAGGAGGTAAAGAGATTCCTCAAGATGAACAAACTGTGTAAAACTCACTCCCCAAAAACCACAGAAGTTGGTTGGAAACAGCATTTTTCTTACGGATGGCAACCTTAAAAAAAAAAAAAAAATCCCTCACGAGTTCACCTCTTGATTAGCAATATTTTTTAAAAATATTTATTCAAATCAAGCATGTGGAACTTGGGTGAGAATATCCCTGTGCAGAGGAAGGAGGGACACAAAGAGATGAAAGGGGCAGGCCAGCAGGACATCCACGTGCCTTTCCCAGGGTTGGAGCACACCTTGTGAGCCCTCCCTGCCACCAGAATGAAACAGCAGGAAAAGCTTTTCCCGAGGGAAGGCAGCTCCAGCTGTGCCAGGATCCAGCACCTCTGGCTCCATCAGGGTCATGTTGGCTGAGGATGGCTGGGTGCTGCACTTTGGGGTGGTTTGGGTTTCCCTTCCTGGCTGCTGGGATGGGAAAATAGGATTCCTGTCTTTCCAGAGCCAAAATATTTCTCAATTTTTTTTAAAAAAAGGAGAAAAATCTGTCCTCTGAATTCATCAGCAGGATGCTCAGTGCATGGATGTGTGGAGAGAGCAGCTGAGGTGGAGTTTGTGTGAAATATAAATTGTATTTGAAATTGGGGAAATATTGGAGCTGCTTCAGCCAGGGCAGAACAATGAGCACAGCCCCGGGAGCTCCCCTGGCACTGAGGATCCCAGGGCAGGAAAGATCCTCCAGGCAAAGGGCAAGGGGACCTTTGAGCCCTTCCTCCTCCCCAGGGCAGGAAACACATCCTGGAATGAGAATATTCCTGTGTCTGGGGGTGCAGAAAACACATCCTGGAATGAGAATATTCCCATGTCTGGGGGTGCAGAAAACACATCCTGGAATGAGAATATTCCCATGTCTGGGGGTGCAGAAAACACATCCTGGAATGAGAATATTCCCGTGTCTGGGGGTGCAGAAAACACATCCTGGAATGAGAATATTCCCGTGTCTGGGGGTGCAGAAAACACATCCTGGAATGAGAATATTCCCGTGTCTGGGGGTGCTGTGTAGCAGTGGGTGATGTCCAGCCTCTGGAAGGGGGTGATCCACACCTTGTGGGACGGTGGGGAGATGTTCCAACAGAGTTTTGGGGCTGGTGGGACTTGCAGAACCCCTTTGAGGAGTTGTGGGGGCTGTGGGAGGTGGGCTGAGGGCTGGCAGGGGCAGATTGCTCCAATCAGCCTCCCTGAGCAGAATTCCAGGATGTGGAGGGGCTGCAGGACAGGCAGGACAGGCAGTTCTCTCCAGTGTGGGGGACACACCAGGGGTCCCCCATTCCCACAGAGCTGGGGGTCCCTCTGTGGCTGCTTCACGAGGGGTTTGTGCCCCAGCAGCTCCTGAGCATCCTCAGCCAGGGCTGTGCTCCTCCCTGCAGGTGCAAATCCAAAACTCCAGCCATGCTGAAGCCAAGGCTCTCCTCTGGGGCTGGGATGGTTCTCCTCCCTCTCCTGGGCAGAGCAGCTCTGGTTTTCTCCTGGAGTTCCCCATGCAGCCCCACCAGGGGATGTGCAGGGAGGATCTCCAGGAGGCTGCAGGTCTGCTCAGGGTGACAGAACCTCCCTGGCTGCTTCACCAGGGGTTTGAGGATCCCTCAAACATTCACAGCATCCTCGGCCAGGGCTGTGCTCCTCCCTCCAGGTGTTTGGGCTGCTGTGGCTGCCTCATTTGTGCCAGGGACCTTCCAAAAAGTGCTTTCCTGCTCTTTGACCAGGGATGGAGCGGGGTGTTGGGGTGCACAGGTGCACTGGGAGGTGTCCCAGGGCTGCAGGGACGGTGACACCCCCAGGATAAAGGCGGCACATGGGGACAGACACCACAAAGTCAGCTGGCTCCCGTCCCAACCCCGGCATCTGCCCCGGAGCCACCACAAAGGCCGGGAGGGACGGCAGCCAAGGCAGGGGGCGGGGAGGGAGGGAAAGGTGATTTTATGGGACTTGAATACATTTGTCTGGCAGACATTTCCTGGATCCTGCTTGGGCTTTTAAGAGCGGCACTGTAAATTCATCAACACCACATGATTTTGTCAATTCTGACAGCTAACTTCAATGTTACGACAAATCTGGCCCCAGAGGATATTAAGCAAAGACGCATGAGCCTATAATTTTCTGCTTCCACGTGTGAGATGCTATAATGATCAAAAGAAAATGACTTTCTAACTACCACATCTCTTTGTGCTGTTTTCTCCATGCCTGCTGCACTAATTGAATCACCCCAGAGCCACTGTATCAATTCTAACTTCTGTATTAGGATTTAATCAGGCATGGGGACAGACCAGCTTGGAGAGGTGAGGGGCCTTTGTGAGGTGCCCATCTGCCTCTGACATTAAAGCTGCTTCCATTCAACTGCAGGGGAATCAGGGATGGCCTGGGAAGCCATGGGAGATCAGCTGGGACATGTTTGGGATGCTCCAGGAGCTGGGGAGGGCTCTGTGGGTTTGTCTCAGCACCCAGCCAGCCTGGGGAGAGGTAGGGAATGGGTGCTGAGGGTTTGCTGTGTGTGCCCTGCCCCGGTGCCCTCCTGGGTGGGCAGGGAGCTGAGCGGGCTGGCATCGAACCAGAGCGAGGGTGGGGAGTGAGGGACAGTGTCCCCAGAGTGCCAGGCTGAGGGACAGTGTCCCTGGAGTGCCAGGCTGAAGGACAGTGTCCCCAGAGTGCCAGGCTGAGGGACAGTGTCCATGGAGTGC
>VWYP01005570.1:0-32883 GCA_013400435.1 Pycnonotus jocosus
TATCCTGCCCCCAACTCTGGCCTGGGACATGCTCACTCTTGCTTTGTTTTTTCAGCCCCAGCAGAAGAGAGAAGCTGTTCCTGGCTGAACATCTGGCTCTTCCTCACTGTTGCCCTTGTAATCAAAGCTGCCTTTGTGACCATTTGCCTTGGTGAGTTCCAGGGTGTCTTAATTCCCTTGAGATGAAGGCCTCAGGTGACTGCCTTTGGTCAGGTGGAAAACCCATATCCTAGTCCCTCTGCCAGCAGGCAAATGCACTTCACCGACACAGGCCTCTCCTCTCTTATTAGCTCGTCCCATGATTTTTTTGTACCTTTCCTCGCCCCATCCTCACAGGATTTGTAATCCCAGTTTGGTTTCCCGGCTGGGAGAGTGAGTCTCACACCCAGCAGAGGTGAGAGAAGCTCATCCAAGGGAAGGAATGACTGGTGGTGGGAGAAGTGGTCTGCTTTCTCATCTCCCTGCTCAATCCAGATATCATAGCTTGTTAACACAGCAAAGTCTCTGTTAGGGCTCCAAAGCAGAAGGTGGAGGATAATACAGGTTCCTCATGCATGAGGTGGAAAGGATGACAACAGCACTTTCCTTTGCTCTTTGCTGTTCTCTCTTCTCAGTGATTTTACTCGATGGACGCTACGGCCAGTACAAGACTGTCCTCCAGAACTCTACAGAGTGGTACTGTCTCCCCAGCAGTTCTGCAGAAAATAGTGAGTGATGCTGAGAGCCTCATAAGCAACACAAAGATCTTCACCAAAATTTAGTCTGATTTCCTCTCAACCTTTGAGGTGGCAAATATCATTGTTGGTCACAAGTGGATTGTTTTAAGGAAGGAATCTGGGGAATTGAGGGAAGAAGACACTGTATTGTACATTTTTACTTAGGATGCTCTGAAAACATGCTTCAGGCCAGTGAAAGCTGGTGGGTCATTCCATACCTGCATTTGACCAACCTTTCTAGTCTTCATTTCACACAATTCCTCTAATGCAAGTCTGGTCTACTAATCTATGTGAAAGTGCTTTTATACTGGCTGGTTCCATCCAGCTCCACTCCCTGTGCTGGTTCACTGCCTGTTCACACAATCATGATGGTCACTGTGAGGGACAGAAGAGGGAGGATAATGTTTAGTTAGGAATAGCTGGGGAGCTGAGCTGCAGTCACACATGAAGTGATGGTAACATGGAGTGCTGGAATGCCAGTAGTGCAAGTTCCCAAACACAGGTCAGAGATCCCTTCTGATGCAGCCTCATGTTTTGTGAGAATACATCTGTAGCTTTTCATCCACCACTTGAATCTCTGGGCATAAGGCAGATGTCTTGGATAAGCTGGCTGTGTAGGGAGCTGCCTGTGGTGGCAGCAAGGCTGTCAGAGCAGTTTGCTCTGAGTCTCTCAGTCTGCATGAGCTGAGAGCTTGGACAGCCCTGCTGTGATGGAAGAGTTTCTAGAAAAGCACAAGCCAATTACTTCTCACCTTGCTTCTTCAGGAAGGGTAAGGCAGAAGCCATGTCTCTCACCAAAGAGAGGTTGCATAGACATGGCAGGACAGACAGAGAAAGGGAAGGGGACCCTTCAGGCAGGGGCCTTGTGACAGGAGCCTGCCAGGCTGCTGACAGCTTTACTTGTGGAGGGCAAAAGAGAGCATTTACCTCTGTCCAGACCAAAGAGTTCAAACCCCATTCCTAATACCTGGGACCCTACATTGAACTCACAGTCATGAAGGACAGCACATCTTGTTCAAAAGCAGGATTTTTTCCCCCCACAGTGGATGGCTGGACGTGCTGCCCAAAAGGCTGGAGATTCTTTCAAGCAAGCTGCTATTTCCTGTCCCCTGACACGATGTCATGGGTTGAGAGTGAGCAGAACTGCACTGGCATGGGCTCCCAGCTGGTGGTGATCAACAGCAAGGCAGAGCAGGTACGTGCTCAGGGCTGAGAGAGGGACCCAGCAGGCAGAGACACAGGGCTGGGCCCTGGAGGGCACTCAGAGCCCCTCTTGTCCTGCAGGGAGGGGGAACATCCTGTCTGCTCCTCTGCAGGAGCAGCCCCTTCCTATTTCACCAGCCCCACCCCACAGGGACTCCTGATGTTTCCCTGTGCTCACTCCTGCCCCTCATGGACATTGTGCTTTTTTCCAGGAGTTCCTCTTCAACTTAGCAAAAGAAAAAGTTACTAACTTCTATGAAACAAAATACTACATCGGCTTAGCTGCTTACAAAAATGGGCAGTGGCAGTGGGTGGATCAGACTCCATATGAAAATACAGCCACGTGAGTATCCTGGAGTGAGGGCAGCTCTGTAATTCATGCCCTCAGTCCAAGTGACCAATACATTGTGCAAGGCAGATATTTGTCAGAGGGGGTATTTCTGTCTTCAGCTGCTCTGCAAGTCAGAAAACTTATAGTTTTCTAGTTAAAATTATGGCTCCTGATTTCTGTCACAGTGACTTTCCTTTTCTCTTCTACAACTGTTTGAGGTGACTCTGCATCAACTCTCATGCATGCTAGTGCATTTCCAATAAAAGAACTTTCTTTTACAGGTTCTGGAAACCTGGGGAGCCCAATTTACTCTTTGCAGAAAAATGTGCTGCAATTCATGTCAAGGGAAGCACAGACCCCAACACTTACAGTAACTGGAATAATGTCCTTTGCTTCACAAGTTGCTATCGAATTTGTGAACAGGCGGTCAAACTTCTCTGAGAAAGGACATAAAATCCAAGCTTCCAAGTACCTCAGTTCCCAGACTGTGCCCTTTCATCCCTTTAAAAGCTGGAGATCAGTCCTGGATGAACCAGCTCAGACTGATGTCAAGGGCCTACTGTGAACCTTTCCACTCTCCTCCTTCAGAAACAAGGGTCCTAATTCTCCATCACTTCCCTTGACTCCTAGTCCAGCCAGTATCTCAATGATGTGGAAAAGACCATCACTGTTTCATGAAAGGATACTTGTTCTTTAAATCACTGGAGCAGAATTTGAAAGAAGAGCATTCAGTGGAGCGTCTTTGTCCCTGCTCTGAAGGCAAAAATTATTTATGGCTGTAGTGTTTCCTTCTCCTTAGCACATTGTGTGTTGATTAGATTTTTTTAAAAATTAATAAATGTTAATTCTGTTCTTTGCATGAGGATGCCTTCTGAGTGACATGTCCAAGATTCCCACAATCCAGCCTCCCAACACAGAGGTTTTAACTTTTCAGTGTGTTTGGCACAGATGAGAATACTGCTGAGTGTGCTGGACTGGCCAGGAGCAGGAGCAATGTAATGTTCATCTGTAGAGCATGTGAGGAAGGTCCTGAATACTTTGGAGAATCATTTGTGAAGACAGAAACAGAGCAGGCTGTGTAGTGTTCAGTGTCAGTCACAGTTTGCCCAGGATGTAGCAGAAAAAGAGATGGATTTTGGAGATTCTGCTGAGATGTGGCAGGATGAGGTATGGCAATGAAGGGGAGAGAAAGCAATTAAATGTAACAAGAAGGATAAAAGCCAGGGGCCCCAAGGAGAAATTTCTAATGTGAGAGAAGGGTGGAAGACCTCTGTCAGAGGCATCACTGCAAATCAGATACACAGAAGTCTTAAGCAATGTCCTGCTTCCCTAAAATTTCCCAGTCTCCAGTCTATATGCTCCTCCCTTTCGTCAATGATATCCATACTCTTTGAAGAGCTGGGAGTTTCCAATTTGGGACTAAAAATACAACCTGAAAAATTAGTTCTGGGTGATTTATTTTTTTTTAATATCAGAAATCTGAGTACAAATTTTTGTCATTTCTGCCTGAAGAAGTGTATTTTCCAGGTTCTGGTTTAGCCACTGGACCAAAAGCTTGGCAGTTGCAAAGTGTGTGTTTCCTAGTTTCCAAAGTTGCTGAATACTTTCACAATGCAGAAAACTATTTTTTGTCCAACATGACCACAAACCCAAACATTGCAATGGACTTCTCTTTTTGATTTTCCCCAGCTCAGTTCTGCAATTTACAGCAACAGAGTTTTGAGGAAGAAAAAGAGGCAGATAAGACACGTAGAGAGTGACCAATGTTTTACAAGTGGTTTTAGGGGCTCCTGGAAGGTTGATGGGGCACAGCAAAACTCAGTCAGGAGATTAGTTTGCAAGAAAATGTAACTTGCTAGAAACAGTCTCCCTGCCCCAAATTTGGAAAAACAAAGTTTTTCTTGAGATGTCATGACAAAAGAGGAATCTTGGGGGATGATGCTGGGTTTGCCTACAGAATCGCTGAAGGAAAGTTCCTGATCCCCTCTTCAATGTGGATTTGGCTGACAGAGGTACCTATCTCCAACAGATAAGAATCAGTCTTTACCTCTCAAGTCAGTCTTGATTCAGGAGGCAGCAGATGCCACAGCAAGAAACAGAAGAAAACTGAAGATAGACAGGTACAGCACTTTCAGAAACCTTCAGAAGGACATTCCTGCATGCTGAACCCAGGGGTTGGGTGGGAAGGACAACAAGTTTATCAGAATAGCATTCTTCATGATGACACCTGCAGTCCTTGTTTTCAGGTGGACATCTTGGCCACATCCCAGCTGCCTCTCAGAACAAGACTTGGATGCTCACCACTCCTTGGCACATTAACTTCTGCTTTGGAAAGGATCTCAGGTCTGAGGAAAGAAGCCACAGTGACATTCATTTCTGAGAATACACACACCACAGAGTGCAGGTACCCTGACTGCTGCAGCAAAATTCTCTCATGGTTCAAACCTGAGCCAGCTTCTGGTTTTCCTCCAGAATGTTCATGATGTCCAGTCTTTGAGATCCTGTCTTCAGCTGGAAAAACATCATTAGAGCCATGTTGGAAGGACAGCCAGTGTTGATTCTTATGGTCAGACTTATTAATTACATCTGTACACCAAGCATGCTGCTCTCTTTATGTTTAACTCTGACAGCTGAGTCTTCCTTTATAGGATACACCTGATTTTGTCTAATAAATGATGATCCTTGCCAAGGCAAGTGATGAAATAAAGTGAAATTTATGTGTTTTTTGTGGCAGACATCATCTTTTTTAAGGATTTAAATCTTCCTGCAAGGGTGTTTAGAAAAAGCAGAGAATCACACCTCTACTCCTTCTCTTTTTCTGTTTTATCTCTCCTCAGATTCTTTCATGTTCCCTTACAACATTTATTTCTGCACTTCTTTACTTTCTTTGCACTCTTGCTGTCTCTCACACTGTTTCCTCCTTTACTCTTTTTTTTTTCTCTTTTATATTTTGTTTCCTTTTACCTTTTTCTTGCTAGACTACAGATGAAGAGCATACAACGTTGTTTGGGAGAAATAAAAGAGAGAAATGGCATTTAAAGGAGTTCTGCCACTGGACACACATCTGTTCTGTCTTTTAAAATTCAGTGTTTCTGAAATTATTTCCTAAGCAGTCTTGTGTAAGGTATTAGTGCTAACCCAGGTAGTGTTGGCCTTGGAAGGTTCTTGTTATCCAAGAGGTCCACAACCCCCACTTCAGTTGTCCAGTTCATGCTGGTTGTCCATTGTTTATCTCACATTGTCTAAGACAAATCCTATGATTTTAGCCTTTATGTCTCTACCTAGTTACAAGGAAATAAAAACACTTTTTTATTTTATATGGAATCAGTTTACACACCTGAGCAATTTTTTCACATTCTGCTGCTTAATTATAAATCATTTATCTTGACAGGCTTTTGGACAATCTGCTAGTTTCCTGGAAATGCCTCAGCTGATCATGAGGTGCAGCACTTCAGCACCATCTCCTGCTCACAGCAAGTCACCTGCACTCTCTCGGTGTCACTGTGATCTACATTCATGTGATCAGGAGGAGATGCAGGCAGCCTCTGACTCTGTCACTGCAGTCCCTCGTGCTGCATCAATGGCCTTGCAGCAAGGTAAGAATTCTGTAACATTCACTAGAAAAAGAAAACACAGCCGTAAGATAAGGAATTGCTTTGCTCAGGATCTCAAAATGCACCATAAAAATTGGCTTGTGCTATAGTCCGTGTTTTAACATAGGGGAAATTCAGTGTAGTGTTTTAGAACAGGACATGGATCTGGTTGTTTAGATTGGAGATCAAAACAGACCTCTCTAAACACACTCCAGTGCTGTGTTCCTGCCATGACATTCAATCCTGCTGGGTGAGGCACCTACTGTCTTAGATCCTCATGCAGACTGAGCTGCCACAATTTTACATACATGAGATGTCTGCAAATTTACTCTAGCTAAGGATCAAGGAAGTAAGTTCACTGCCTGAACACTCTTTTGCTTCTGACATGAGCTAAAGCAGCTGTTTCTCACTACACAGTTGCAAACTCTGAAAGCATTTTCTAATGATTATATTTAACTATATTAAACTTTGCATACCTGAAATCAGAGTAAGTCCAGAACAGAGAACATTTCGGAGATAAGGAAACAGAGAAAGTAAAGAAATGGGAAGGGGTTGCTTGGTTTCATTGGTAATAAGAGAGCCAATGTTTCCCCTTCTGCGGTTAAAATTACTCCTCTTGGGAAAGGAAGTAGTGGGACCCACACAGAAAAAGGCAGATTTGGGAGGAAGCCAAGAACGAACTCTTCTATCGCATGTACAACACAGAGGCGCTTCTCAGATTCATTAGAACACCACACCATTCAGACACCATTTAAAACGACTGCAGAGCACTGGCTTTATGACAGACAATCACATTTTCATGAGTCAAAACCTGCTTAGGAGATGTATTGCTTCATGGGATCATCTGACCAGATGGGGAAAGAAACAGTCAGCTGCTGGGAAGGGTTTGCCCAGACTGGATATCCCCAGGCCTTAAAGAAGGGAGACAAATTCCTCCTGACCAGATATGAAAAGGTTTCTGCCTTCAGATTAATTTTTGTGTCATCTTCATCTGAGAGCTCAGACATATTTTGGTGTTCAGAAAATATCTCAGTGAAGGCTTCCTATCCAAAGGCCTCTTGCGACTATGAATCACAAGTGACACAGTACAAAATACAAGTATGGAAGTTTATAATTAGTCTACCTGCATTCTTAACAAAATCTTGTATTAAATTCAGTTACTGATTTTTTCACAGGGGATTCTTCTTTTTTTTCAAGTGTAGCTATGCCAAAAATTTTAAATGCCTGCTGAAAAACTAAAGCAGCCCTTTAACACCATCAGATTATTCAACAAAGTCATCTTTCCAATATTCATACAAAACCAAAAATCAAGGACTTAAATAAGTGCTCTTCCTGAAAGGCAAGGCTGTGCTTACAGGCTTGATTCCTACTTTTCTTTTTCCAGCTGTTACAAGTGTTCAACAAAAGACTGATAAAAAACATCAACCCACCTCTCCATCCAATATAGATACACATATTTAAAATATCTCTTCGCACTTACAATACATAAGACTCTTGCAGCACAAAATGCAGGGTCCCTGCCTAGAGACTCTGTACAGCTGGTACTTGAACTGTTAATTAACCCTGGTTGCTATTGAATGAAGTACTGCACCACAACACCGAAAGACTGGCTTGAATGTAGTATTAGGAAAAAAAGAGAAAGAACAATAACAATTTTCAGTGATCAGAAGTTATCTTTGGTACTGCCCAAATGCTGTGGTTCACTCTTACATCTCAAACCAGAGCATTCCACAGACCAATGGACCTTGCACTGTGCTGAGATCACAAATGATTCAAAACAAGCACACTTTCTGAGGACTGCTTCAAAACCTTTCCCCTGAAGCTCTGGTTATCCTGCTGAAATGTGCTACTCAGAGACAGATCAGGACTGACTCATGTTGATTTGTGGAATCCTGTGAGCTGGCACACGTACACAGTGCTGGAGACTAAGAGTCAACAGAGTCAGGATCTGATCAGGGTCAGGATTGAATGGTTGCAGGAAGTGAGGAAAGGAAAGAAGCTTCCCTGGATTAAAATAATAAATTTGTAGATGTGTTGCAAACTTAATTTGCCTGCAAATCCATGGTCTGACTTCCTCACTCAGTTTCATATGTGCCCCATCACAATGGGCCTGGCCTGACAACCTCTGGAATACGTCTGACCTTGGTGACCATCACTGCACCCAACACTGACCTGAGGACTGATTTCCATGCTTGACCTCAGACCTTCCTCCTCCCTGAAGACTTTCCTAGCAATCTGGACCCTGCTTGCCTCACTCAGGTGTTGTGGCTGGTCCCCAGCTGTCCTGCTGGCTGTGTTACTGCAGCTGGCTCCTGGCCACTGACCCTTACGGAGCAGCTGCCTCCGCTGTGCCCTGACAGTGTCTGTTGCGCCAAGCAAATAGTGAACTGGGATTTGTTTTATTTTCTTAGTTTCTTTGGGAAGACAGATTCTTGTCAGTTTGTTTTAGTAAACTAGCTCTTTACTATTGAGTATTATTCCATATCTCTCTTCAACTTTGGGCAGAATTTGCTGCTGCTGACCACCATTACTTCTTCACTGTATTTGTCATCACTTTGGTTCCAATTTTGCTGGTTTTCATGCTATTTGTAAAAAGCCTCTTTTTTCAGAAAAGACAATGTACTCCTTAATGTCTTCCATGAGCTCCTCAGTACTGCTGACAACCAGAACCAGCTTTAAAAGTCATGTTCCAGTAGCTTTTCATAGGATTTCTATATCCTTGGTTCTCTTTCCTTCAGGGACAATTCAACAGGCTGAACTGGTTCCTTATAGCTCCAAAGTAGTGCAGGAGAGATAGAGCTATTCATATCTTTGAAATGATGCTACACTTCCCCTGTTTTAGCAGGGCTGAGAGAAGCAGGAAGGGTTTTATATGTGGGGTTCCACCAGCTTGGCCTCTGGTGGACAGTGCTGCCTGGATCTGTGCACAGGATCTGCAGTGTCTGTGCAACGGGCTGGCTATCTTATGAGAAGAAGCCACATAAATCAATGCAGAAGCAACTGATATACAATCTCAACACAATTTTTGCAGAGCCACTGACAGATTATAACTTCACTATTGGATTCAGAGCCATATGAGGCCAAATGTAATGATTAATAAAATCCTTCTAACATAAAGACATGCTTGGAAGAGCAAATGCAGTGTGGAAACACAACACCCACTTTTCATAGAATCATGGAATGGTTTGGGTTGAAAGGAACCTTCAGTGTCATCTAGTCCAACTCCCCCGCATTGAACAGGAACATCTCCATCAGATCATGTTGCTCAGAGTACCATCCACCCTGATCTTGAATGCTGCCAGGGATGGGGCATCAATCACCTCTGGCTCTGGGCAACCTGTGCCAGTGTTTACACTTGGGCCAGCCTCCCTTGAATCAGTTCTACTTGACTGACAGCAGATACAGCACGTGAGTCAAGCTGCTAGAGATGTGAATTATTGAGTGGTGGCCTGGGGAGCTGACAAATTTATCAATTCAAGTGGTAGAAAGCACCTCTAGTGCTGCAGTCGAGCTGAAAGAACCTGCCAATCCTACTGAGAGAAGTGCAATACTTGAACAAAGATTAATTGAAAATAATGCTGAGATTTGGCCTTTAGGAGCCTCCTCATCACCCATAACAAACTTCAGTTCCACTGGCCTAGTGAATTATCTTTCAACAGCAGATTTCTTAAATGACAGCAAAATGCTGCTTATGACCAACTCTTCTCCCACCACTGCCCTCACTTCCCCACTGATGGAAGCAATCCTATGCATGCTAACATCAGGATTTAATTACATAGTAGGCCGCCTGTGTGTCTGTTGCATGCCTCAACGCAAGTTTCAAAATCTCCTTTGTCCCACCTAAACCAGCTACCTGCGCTTCCCTTCTTTCTGCTGCAATTAGCATAAATTCACTCCCACAGCAACAAGACCAACATGACACAGTACACATGTCACTTGGTGGCCAGTGTCCCTTCACTGGGTTTTACAGTGTCAAATTCAGCAGCAGAATATGCTACTTTTGCATACAAGCTCTTGACATTCACAGAAGATTCCTACTCTCTCCAGCAGTCTTCTTGGATATGGTGGAATTGATCTGCTGATTTGAGGATCTGCATGGTCTCGTGATAGCGTTACTGCCTTGCTTATTTCCCTTAAAAATATCCATCACAGACAGAGACAAAATGTCCCAGTTATTATACTTGCCATGAGATATCTGGACATCTGCCACCATCCTTTCTGGCCTTGGGAAAGTTGCTGGGATGGCTGCTGGCCTGGCAATTGCATTCATCATCTTGGTGCAGACAGGAAGCAGACTCTCTGGGTTGCCCATGCAGTGTCATCAGCAGCTGGTACTGTCAAGATGACGCTCTAGTGGCCAGCTCAGCCCAGGGGGCCAGTACTGACAGATGGTTCAGCACCATGCGGAGATGTCAGTTCCCCATAATCCAGCGTTCAGGTGAAAAAACAGCAGCCAATTTTAAAAGAATTTTTAAATCTGAAGAAAGAGGGGAATCACCACAGGTGAATCCCTCTGCGTGGCCTCAGAAACAGTAAGTTAATCTGGATGTAACTGTGTTTTACAGAATCACAAGGAGATCCTGGGATTCTGGCAAGGGCTCCATCAATATCTTATCAATATACTTTCTGGACTAAGAAATATGAAGCTAAATGCAAAAACTTTCCTGAGACATTACATGTTTTGACATTTTCTACATGCATGACCACAAAAAGAAAACCCCCAGAAAATCAGGAAAATATGGTAAAGCCATAAATGTAGAAATGCCTCTTTACTCCTCTGCTACAATTAGGTTTTGGGACCACTTACCAAGCCTGAAGAATTGAGGCTGCACAGCCTCTTTAATTGTGACTGATATTTGGCCTAATATGCTCTCCTTTGGCACTATGACATGTATGAAGCCACATCACAGACTAGAGACTTCCTTGGTGGTTTTTTTCAGCTTTGAACAACTTTACCACCAAGGTCACTTCTATTTAGGTCATTTCTATTTAGGCCTTTTTTTACTGGGCATTCAGGCATGAAAATAGGACCACATATAAAACCTGTGAGTCTACAGTGATGTTTTTTATTTATTACTGATACATAAGGAATAGGTGGGACTAGTGAGTTCTTAGGCTAAGCATCAACATGCTTGCTAGGACCCATAATAGCTGAGCCATTATGAAAGAGCTGGGAGTAACATGAACTTTTGTTGCACCTTGAAAAGGCTGGTCCTCTGTCTTGATGAACTGTTGTCTTCCTTCTCTCTGCTCCCTCAGGCTGTCAGGTCAGTTATAGAATGTAGGAAGAAATCTGCAGCATTTCACTATAACTATGCATTATATAGCCTGCATATAAGCATTGTAAGGCCACTTTCACAACAGGTGTGGAAGTTCTACATAATTAAAAATTAGGGATTTTAGGGTTACAAAAATAATTGTGAAAATCTCATGTTACTGGGATTATAACTTAAGAATACAACATTGTGGAGGCTACTATTTGCTTCAAAGATCTCTGTTCCCATGATAAAGTCCTGGAAACTGGTCCAGGGACTGCTCCACCTAGAAAACTTCCATTTCATCAAAGAAAGGTTCTGTAGAAACTAAATCAACTCAGAATTACATTCTTCCTGAGATGAAGAACCTGGATCAAAACTCATTGATTATTTAACCCCTCAGAAGATAGCTTAGGTGGTTGCTGATCTTCTGATCCCTGTTGAATTTCTGTTGGGGTTGGCCTCCACTGGCAGCAAGAACCTGAAGAAACCAGCATAAATTCCAAGCACATAGTGAGCTATCATGTAGCACACAAGGAGAAAAAGATAGGCCATAGCTAGTATGAAAACCAAGATTTAGGAAGTTTTCCTTTATGGTCTATAGGATCTCATTGGATCCTGTTCCCAGCTGGGTAGAGAGGAGAGTTCCACAGAGAGCTCTTTCTTGATAGGCCATCCCCAGGCTGTAAAGAATGGAGCCAAATTCTTGTTCACCTGCTGAGAAAACTTCTGTGCCCACAAGTTCATCTTAGAAGTGTTGTCTTTTGGGATTGTGGACATTTTCTGGTAGTCAGAGAAGAGGTGGGTGAAGGGGTCCCAACCAAACCCTTCCTGCAACTGATGAAAAAGAATACAGTGTAATTAAATTAAGTGGAATTAAATACAGTGTAAAACAATTAAGCTATAATTTCACTGGCATTATTCCTGTGTTATGCACAATAGAATATTCCACAGGTCTCTGCAGTGTCTTTTAGAATGAATGTAAATTTAGATGAAAGCATCCAACTTTCAGGCTTCAGAGCATAACTAACAGCACAAAAGTACATAAAAATACCTCCCCATTACACTGATCTCCCAAAACAAACAGAGATCAAAGATACACTGGAAGTAGCCAGAAGTGTCAACACCCTATTATATAAGCTGCTGCTTTGGAGACAGTGAAAACAGCATCAGAGGGGACACTGACAGAATAGCTAGGAAAAAGGAGCACAGGAGAACAATGAATATTGAGAAAACGGGAAAGAGAGATTATGAACAGGGCATGTTTTGCCTAAGAACAGAAGGAGTTCATACAGAAAAACTGCTGCTGCAGGATTAGAACTGTTACTTCATGCCACGTTTATTCCAGCAGTCCTGCTAGTAACCAGACAGGACATGAGACATCCCAGCCTACAAGCGCGGGTGAGGCAGTGAGGCAGTGGCCAAACTGGTAAGGTATTGCGGGAAAATTTCTCCTCTTAAAACTGCTCCCCTCTGTATAAATATTTTGTTATTCATTGCATCAAAAAACCCCAGAGGATGACTCTTCAGCTTGATGATTCAGATGCTTCTCTGGGATGTGGAAAAGTCAGGATCAATATTCCTCCACAAATACTCTTTTCTTCATATAAAGTGTGAGACACAGACAAAGGGAGCTGAGGGATACTGACCTCACAACAGTCAGTAGTTTAAGCCATCATAATGAACATCTGCTTTGCAGTCCCCAGTTAAAATCAGGTTGAGTGCTCTCTCCATTAGGCTAACAGTTTCTAGGAGGATTAAGGAAGGGGGAAATCTCTCTTTCATGGTTCCCAAGAGAATGCACTTTGATCTAGGACAGGGTTCACATTTTAGAGTCTCCACCACAGTGAGGGATCCAGTTCTGAGTGCAGGAGGAGAGGCTGAGCCCATCCTCTTGCCACTTGATGGACTACACTGGCTCCACTCAGTGCATTGGATGATATGAACACTCTCCTCTCTGTAGGTTTTTTTAAAGGCCATGTAACTCACCAGGAGACTGTTCAAATCCTGGCTCTTCTGGACACTTTACAATGCCAAGGTTTTTTTTGACAACTAGCCCACTGTCCCACAGGAAATCTGCTGTGGACTAAACAGCTATGCCCAAGTTTGACCCTCCTTTTCCCATGTTGTATAACAAGCAGCAGTTCCTTTTTCTCTTCCAGGGGAAACATTGCACTCAGCTACCTCGCTGTGTGGATAAGCCCAAGTCTGGCAAAGGAAGGTTCTCAGGAGACATCAACTTTAGGCACTCTGCCTGTTTACCTCTCAGATGCTTTCTGGGCCCAAGATAAGCCCTGACAGTAATCAAATATTTCACAGCTACAGTCACCAGGCTGCAGACATCCCTGTGACACAGGCTTTAGTGATTGCACTGAGAACACACACATATTTCCCTGTTACCTGCAGGTATGTCTCCAGAGCAATCCACACGTTCCAGTCCTTTAGCTGAGCACCTTTCCTCAGATAGTCTTTGATCCTTTCCTTCCGGCACTGTGGATGGAGTGCTTGGTGGGCCTGATGCCTGGGAATGCCCAGCACTTCCTCATGAACATAGACAGACCAGAGGTTGCATGTGGCCTCTGTGGTGTGAGGGGGAAACTCCCATGCCTGCTGCTGCTGATTGTGTCCCAGCTCATGGATGGGACCCCAAAGACCAATAGTTTGCATGTGCTCCACGTCTAACATCTCCTTCACTGAATCCAGGTGGCCCATGATGGGGTAGCCAGCATGCATCCAGCCTGCAGGAGAGTCAGGTAACAACACGTGTCATTAAGTGCTCACCTCAGTGGTTCTTAGGTGTAAATGATTACTGTATGTTTTTTTCATTTCTCTAGTACCTTCCTTCCATCTCACAAATAACACTTTTTTATTACCATGAATGACCAACTTTTCCCAGTGTGATGTAAAGAAATACATCAAATTTCACCCTAACAGATAGTGACCTTTACAACAGTCAAACAAGTAAAGGACTTGTTTGACTAGTCCTTTAGGACTGAACCATCAGTTAAGTGCAGTTTTGCCTGCTTTCCCTTTTTATATATAAATGTATGCTCATGGTTGGACTGAAGTTGAGGTTTTAGGATGAGGAGAAAAGCCTGACCATTGCCCAGAACACACCTGAACTCCCACAGGCTGAGCACAGTTGACACCAAACATGCAATGATGTGATTCAGCACCATGGCACTCCTTGAGTGCTCCTGTGTAGAGAGTGGATAATACAGGCCTGCACTCCAGTGGTCACTGGTGTGGATGTGACACATGGAAAACACAGTTTGTCATGCTTAAGCGCTACAAAGCCTGTCATATTTAACCCTGCTCTTAAACTTGCAGGATAGCTATTCCATAAATAACTTCCCAGCAGGCTGCTAGGCAAGAAACATGCACTGCAAGGGATTTTACTTATGGCTCCTTGGTGTCTTCTTCCCTAATTGGTCCTCCTTGAAGATTCCCAAAGCTTCATGCAAGGGCAATGCCCCCAAATTCAAACACTTGTTGTAGCAGAGGATAAGCAGCCCTTTACACACAGGGACCCTGGTGAATGAACAGCAATGGCAATCCCCTTCCTACAGGAACTGGTGAACATGAACATGAATGGCCTGGAGCTAGTTTCTGCAGCAAATAGTGAAGATCTTGAGCTTCCTCTTTTTTGATAAGAGGGATATATGCAATTAGCAATCACTACCACCCAAAAAGTTCAGATCCAGAAATGTGAGTGAAACCATTTAGTCCACCCAAGCCAAAAGAAATTTTCTGTCTGTAGACTATGATATTTTTAACTGGCATTTGCTCAGCATAGCAGAACCTAGCACTCCCAAGATGTGCCACAAATTCTTTCCACTGGAGCTTAGCAAAAGTTTAGGGCATCAGGGTTCATGCCAAGCCCTTGTCTCATTGTGGAATGACGAATTTAACCAATTTATTTTGAAAAACAATGGAACAAAATTTTTATTGTGAAGTTCCATGTTTACTATATAATTTGATTCTTGATCAAAGGCACTCAGGTCATAACTGGAAAAGCTTGAGTGGGGGAACATCAGCTGCAAAAATACACACTCTTGGGCTTTGACAGCAATACTGGTTCTGCTTCCACACCTCCATCATCTCAGGCACACATCTTTTCGGGCTGAGCTTTGCCCACAATAACCTTTGTGGAGCCCACCTCCAGGAAGTAGGCACACAGAGATTTAAAAGTTGTCACTGAACACATGAGAACAGTCCTGTGGGCTGAGCCAAAGAAAAAATAGAAATCAGGTCAGTGCTTCCCAGCTGTACTGGCTCTGCAGTGCATTCAGGAGGGAGAATGAATAATTACATGTGAGCTAGAGCCACTGCAGTCAGCAGCTCTGCATCTTAACACATCCCAACGGGAGAACAGCTGAGGAGACACCACCAGTTTTGAGAGCAGGGAGGCATCTGGAAAGATCAGTGTGTTTTCCAAGCCCTGCCTTACCACATTTCCACCCTGATGGAGCATCTCACAGTTATGCAAGGGTCACAGTCACTGAACACTGCACATATGTTCCCAGTCTGGTTTTAGCAAAATAACCTTGAAGGAATGGACACTGCTGCTAGAGGCCACTTGCCTCTTACCCTGGAGAAGGCCATATGGCAATGTACCTACCACATGAGATCTGGACATCTGTTACAATCCTCTCTGGCCTTGGGAATTTTGCTGGTACTGCTGCCAGCTTGCTGATTGCCACCATGATCTTGTTCCACAGGGTCAGTAGCGGCCGCGGGTTCTCCATGTGGCGGATGCTGTTGGAAGGCACCGTCAGGATGAGATTCTCCACAGCCAGCTCTGCCCAGGGAGCAGGGTAGTGCCTGATACAGGCCTCCCACTGCTTTTCACAGGTCTCCCCTAAGCAACAACACAGAAAATCAGTTAAGCACGATTCTGACTTTTGAGCATGTTCATAGAAGTCAAGCTCAGAGACCAGGTCATGGAAATTTCTTGAAAAACAGTGTGTGGTGGTAGCATGACCGTGGGTGGTGGCTGTTAAATAGCCAGTCCTCAATCTGTTCTTGGGAAGCCTCCTCAGACTCTTCAATATGTAGAAAACAGAAAAGGACTGGCATATAACAGAGTAGCATAGCAAGAACAGACCCCTGTTTCGTATCAGAGAACAAGAAACATCAAGTTTCTCCAGTGTCTCATTTCTTTTTGTTCAGCAGAATTGCTGTTTCACATAACAATGCTGGTTCTGTTCAGTTTGAGGGAGAGGAGAGGAGAGGAGAGGATACTGGAAACAGGGAAAATTCATCAGTGATGTCTTGTAGGATCTAGAGATGGCCATATGAGGGCACAGTAAAGCAGGCAGAGCACAAAGCATGCTTTGCCTTCACAGAGATCAGTCTCCCTCTCCCCAGCACAACGGTTTCCATCAGAAATACCAACTCCAGCCTCCAAGAAATGTTGGTGTGGGCAAACCCTGCTCATTTTGTGAAAGCTCTTTCACTTACTCCCAGACTCATAGCAGGCTCAGAGTGACTAAGTGACTTACCCAGACGCAGAGATTCATAGAACTGTAGAATAGTTTGAATGGAAGGGATCTGAAAGGTCATCTGTTTGAACCCTTTTGCTATGAGCATGGGGGACATCTTCAACTAGATCAGGTTGCTCAGAGCTTTGCCCAATTTCACCTTGAATGTTTTCAGGAATGAAGCATCCATCACCTCTTTGGGCAAGTTGATTCAGTGTTCCACCGCCCTCATCATAAAAAATTTCTTCCTTATACATAGTCTGAATTGATCCTCTTTTAGTTTAAAACCATTGCCCCTTGTCCTACTGCTACAGGTCCTGCTAAAGGGTTTGTCCTCATCTTTCTTGGACTTGCCCTTGGTGAAGCTGTGCTGGCTGCTCCAAATCACCTCCCTGTCCTCCACGACGTGCCTTAGCACAGCATCTAGGAGAGTTTGTTTCATGATCTTCCCAGGCACAGAGCTGAAGCTGACAGGATGGTGATTCCTGGGGAACTCCCTTCCAACCTTTTTAAAAATTAGAGATTTTTAAAATTAGAGATTTTAAAATTAGAGATTTTAGAAAAATGGGAATCCCAGAGGACAACATAGTAAGGAAAATAAATCTGGGTATTCCTAAATCCAAATATTTCTAAGACCTTCCTAAGCAGAGGACCATCTTTCCTTTCAGTCACTGGGACAACGCCATCTGTGAGCACCCCTCAGGCAAAAAGCACCAAGGTAAACGAACCTACCAAGCTTGAAGAAAGGAGCTCGGACTGCCCCTTCCACCGTGATGGGCACGCTCCCCAGGACACTGTTTGCTGGCACTATGATGTAAATGAGGCCACCCCAGAGGCAGGACACGGATTGTTTCTGGCAGGAAACATCACAGCTGCGTATCACCACTGGTGCCCGTTTCAGCTCTTTGGCGTTTGAGAGGTCATCCGTGTGACACCCAACCTGCACCTGGCAAGAAGTGTAGGAACAGCTGGTCAAAGGTGTGCCCGTGTGACCTGGCAGACTGCCCTCAGCATCCACTGAGCTCTCCACTGCAGCACTGTCCCTGCAGAGCACACACACAGAAGCAGCCTTCTGACTCCAGCCTACTTCAAGTTCTCAGCCTATGGTGATCAGAGGTAGTAAATACAGTAAAAAACAAAGGTAAAGTTAATGTTGTCCCTATCTTAGTCTTACAGCTCTACTCCTAGAATTCCTGGCTCAACTGCATCCTTCACCAGCAGGTCAGAGTACGACAGTGACTTCTTCGACTGCACTGCACTTGCATTGATGATTCCTCCACCCTTCCCCAGCATCAGAGTCACTTCCTATAACATGATTTGGAGAGATGTGGTCATGATTGGCTTCTTTTATTGTGCCTCTTCCTTAGAGCTCTTATAATAAAACAGACACCATGTGGCTGCAGGATCAGACAGAAGCACCTGAATTAACTTTGAATTTCAGTTGCAGGGAGATCACTGCAAAAAATTTCTATGCAGGTAAGCATTTGCTTCTTGTATCTGTATTTTGCAGAGAGCAGGATCCCAAGTAACAGTGCCTATCTCATCTGGATACATCTAAATGAGCAGTAGTGACAGCACTGTCAAAGGAATTTATGAGAGATCTGGAGAGATGGTATCAAGTTTGGTTCATAGAAGGGCCCAAGTACTTATCTTGGACATGAAAATCACCGTAATCAGGATTTTTTGCACTGTAACAGGACAAAACCCAACAACCTTCAAACAGCAGCCACAGTTAATTATCCTACCAGCACACAGAATGCAAAAAAAAAAAAAAAAAAAAAAAAAAAAAAAAAAAAAGCGTGAGGACACCAGGTGAAGAAATTACGACAAGGCATTTAAAGTGCCACAGGGTGGCAGCAGTAGGAAAGGGCGGGAAAGGTGCAAAAAGCCATAAAGGGAAACCCTTCTCCGTGCTATTTTTGAGCGCTCACCCGACAACTACAGCGGCATAAACCAAGGCCAAGCAGGAAGAGTTTACCTTCAGACCAGCACCGACCACAAGGCAAGGGCACGTTATTACTGCTGTGTGCCCTTCGGGGAGGTAGAGTCCTGTGCTCCTCCACGCCGTCTTTCCTAAAACGTAAGAGAACACAGTCCTGAACAGTCAAGCACTACTCTGTATGGAGCACTATAGATCCTGGAGATTTAAAGTTTCAACAGGTGTAGAATCTTCCATCCTTTTCTTTTCCCTTGCTCTACACTCACAGAACCATCTCACATTTACCCAACTTGTAAGAAAACAGTTTCAAAGAAATTAACAAAATCATCACCCCATTAGCAAGCAAGCCCATCCAGATTTACATTTCTGGAAATGCCAAGCTTAAATGTGCTTAATAGTATCTTCTAAAAATGAGAAAAAAAAAAAAAAAAAAAAGAAAAGAAAAGTCAAAACCCCAACACCTCCTACACTCAAACCCTCTTATCCTAAAGACCTCATAAGAGGTGCCAGCTATGGTGGGATTATACAACTGAAGTTGTAATGGCCATGAAACATTTCCCTGAATAACAGACTGACAGTAGCACTGCATTGTTCCTTAGTGACTGGTCCAGCACAAACTGGAGCCCACAGGAATTGTCATTTCTAGCTGACTGAAGTGATGAGAAAGCCTCAAAAGACCATTCTGTGCTAGATGTGCCTGTAAGAAGAGTACCATTACAATTCAGCATGTTTCTAGACAGTCCTCCCATGGAAAAGCAGGTCTCCTCAGCATAAATCTCTCGAAACACCTGCAATTTACAGAATTTACAGTGCAAAACTGATCCATCTCTACTGTACTGATCAGGCAGATTCCACTCCCTAGCTCTGACATAAAAGTTTACTTAGGCATATTTCAATCCAAACACCAGAAGTCCTAAAAAGAGCTGAATTGTCATTAAGCACCCAACTTACAACCTTTCCTGTCATCCAAGAAAGCAGAACCAGTTTTGTCAAGCAAAACCTAATCCAAGGAAAAATGCGAATTAGAATATATCACTGTGTGTTACCAGTTCATCTCAGTTTTGCTGAATTTGCATCAAAGGCAGTTTTGAAACGGTGGTCAGGTTTGCTATCTTTTTTTCTTTTTCGTTTATGTGAAATGACACAAATTCTGAGTATTTTCTGCTTTTGTCCTGACTCATTAGTGTTAAAACCAGTGAGAAGTTATTCTACAACTTTTCTCTCTGCACAGCCACTGCACTCAGACATTGCCATTCCAGAACAGCCTCCTTTATCTCATTAGAACAATTTGGAAACAACTCCTCTAAATCATATTCTAATACCAAAAAAATCTGTCCAGAAGATAAAAGTTACTAGTGGAATTTAACCCAGAGTTTAAACATGTCAGTTGTAAGCAGGAATCTCAGCAAGCTGGTATAGATAAAAGGCCTAAGCTTAGACAAATAATTTATGGTGCATTTACCCAATACTTTGGCTTCAGTGGTGGTGTCAGCCCAAGATGTTCCCACTGTATTTCCAGCCTTTTGTTTTCACCTCCAAAACCAGATCTTCCCTCCATTGTGCTGACACACCAAGCTGTGGGACTGTGCTATAACTCAGGCTGAAATGGCCTAGATCACAAATAAACCTTTCATTTCTAACTCCCACCTCTTTGTAGGATGACTCCACAGATGGCTGCATCAGCACAACTATGGAACAGCAACCTGCAGTGGAGAGTCCAGCTTCTCAGAGAAGCTTTCTTGCCAAAACCATTGTGCTGTGCAAGTGCCCTGTGGCACCACTTGTTGGGGGCTCTTCTCCTGCCAGTGCCTGTGCACCAACAGGGAGGAAGTAGGACTTCCATGGAGTGTTTCAGGTGCTGAGATCAGGGCTGGCCACAAAAGGAGCCTGTCTGCCACTGCACTGAGCTCAGTCTCCTCTCAAGGCCATGGTGAAATTGCACATCTGTGCCCACGTTCAGGGCCACAGACACAGGCACACTGAGGTGGGCACCCCACCGATCCAGCAACAAGATGCCTTGAGAGGAAGAGAGGTAACTCCTCACCTGGGTTTGTGCCGTCGATTTCCACAGTGACAGGGAGGTCACAGACCCCAGCAGCAGATTTCTGCACCAGGGCCGAGCTGTCTGTCATGGTGAGGGACAGCTCGGTGGCCATGCAGAGGAGCACAGCCTCTTTGGAGTTGCTCTTGACCGGGCAGTGCCCGCTGACCTGCGGGATCCCAGTCCTCTTGAGCACTTTGGTCAGGATGCGGTGCAGCGAGGCATACGCCGGGCACTCGTGGGCTGGGATGCGCAGGAAGGCAGCGCAGTCCTGTTTCAGAGGGTGCAGCCAGCCCTTCAGGGGCTCCGTGGGCTCCTGGTGCTCCTGCAGCTGCGTGCTGAAGAGCAGGAGCGCCCTGCGGAAGTGGTAGGGCTCCCCCGGGCCCACGGGCGGGTACTTGGCTGCCTTGCCGTGCTGCCCCAGGATGCTCAGCCCAAAGCGATTCAGGATCCTGTTGCCAGGATATTCTGCCACAGCGGCTTTGCCACGGTTCTGGGAAGCCCAGTACCAGGCCTGGCCCCCCACCAGCAGGCCACCTCCCTCTGCCACGAAAGCGTGGATTCTCTCGGCTTCTCTGTCGCCGTAGGAAGTGCAGCAGTACACGCTGATGTCACCCGCCAGCTGTGACACCTGCGACTTCACCTGCGCCTGAGACAGGAGGCTGCACAGCTTCTTCAGGCTGGGATCCACCCCCACCAGCCCCTTCCTCCCGGCACCCAGCCAGGAGACAGCATTGAGCAGGAATCTGGCCAGCTTTGGGGAGAACAGCTGGCTCTCATGGGTGGCCACCACCACGCGGCCGCGGCCGTAGCGTGCGGCAGCCAGGAGGCAGCGCTGGGAGCCGTCCAGGCACAGCGGGAAGGAGAGGGCTCCGTGCACCAGCAAGGTGGAGGGCGTGCCCCCCGTCACCAAATCCAGCTCCGACACACCGCGCAGGAGAACCTCGGCATCGAGGCTCAGGTTGGCCTGGTGCCTGCAGAACCAAGAGAGGCCCAGGTTAGCCCCCAGCCCAGAATCCTTGGCACAAAATGACTGGGGTCATAGCTGAGACTCAAGGAGTCCTTCTCTTGATTTCACAGAATATTCTGAGTTGGGAGGATCACTGAGTCCGATTCTTAAGGGAGTGGTCCACACAGAGATCTGCCTTCTTGACACTATTAGTACCACCATGTCCTAACCAACTGAGCTATTCTCTCAGAAGATCCTTGCCTCTTCTTTCTCCTTCATCCCAGAACATCAGGCTGTCAGATCTTTCATTTAAAAAGCCCCAAATCCATCAATGACTCATTTTTCTCCTTTTAAAGCCTCAGCTGTTACAGCCAAGCAAATCTGTAGGAATCTCAGCCCTCATTTAGAAAATGGAATGAATAGGTCAAAAGGAAGCTTCTAGACCTCTGTCTTTGAAGAGCTACCTGAAAATCTAAATACTTTGCAGAGACTCAAAAATCAGACCCTTCATACTTTTTTAAACTGCAGATTTAAACTGCACATAATGTGGGAATTGGCATATCTCCTTTAAGAAAAACTTCCTCTATTTGCCCCCCACCCCCCAGTCTTTGTGAACTAGGTGAGCCCAAAAGATTCCTATGCCTTTTCCCTGCCACTCTTGAGAAGCTCTGCCACTGTTGAGAACAGAAGAAAGGAGTGCTAGGACAGATGGGCTACACGGACAGGCAGACACACAGATAGACAAATAGTGAGTGACTGGAAGTTGAATTAGAGCCTTAACACATACACCTCACGTTACCTCACATTGTTGGTCTCCACAACAAAAAGAGATTAGGCTGCACAAGGCTCTCTTATCTCTGCTATTTCCATATAACTCCTATACGTCACTGTGGAGAAAGACATGCTGAATCACTCTTGTTTGCTTTGTGTACACTTTCCCCTGGTTCTGCCAAACAGTTTTCCCCCAACACCTGTGAAGGATCTGTTGTTATGTGGCCATTGCTGCCAACTCAGTGAGAATAAATGATGCTGCTCTTCTTCATGCCTGTAGGACAGGACTTAAATCTGCAGCTCTTCTTTGGTTATTACTTTACTGAAACCCTTTGTCACACAGAGCATGTGCCCAGGCATATGGCACAGCCCCTGTCTCAGACTGAAGCCTGATTCTTTGCACACAAATCTGGCAGGAAGACTCAGATGTACAGAGCTGCTGTGTTACACAGAAATTGGAGATCTAAATTCCCCTGTGGCCCTGAATCAAACAAAATCCCCACAAAAATAACCTAAACAGGGTGCAATTCACCCTTGGTTTCCACTGAAGTCTTGTTAATTGTGATGTAATTTTTTTCTTCTGAATTCCCCACCCCTCTCCCTCTTCCATGCCATGTGCATGAAGCAGTGGGAACATGCCTGTGCAGTGCAGGTGAAGCAACTAGGAAATTTTAATTAAGCAACCTGATTTGTTAGCTGTGCCCTAAGCATTTCACAGAAAATTCAGCTTCACAGAATTTCACAGAGCTTTCACTCTACTACCTTTACCTGAAAACAACAAAAAGTATCAAATTCCATTAATTGTTTGAAAGTATTAGAAATTTAGCATTCTATATCCACAAGGAAAAGGCTGTGAAGGAAAGACTTGCAGAGAGTTTTACTGTAATTGCTGTGGCTGTCACTACAGTGAAGTGAAGCTGCCACACAGAGGAAGTGCAGCAGCACTAATGCTCCTCAGAGAACCTGCTGTGCCTTATGTAACTTAGCAGAAAGTGGCAGGAGAAAGAGCCTGGCATAGCCACTGGCAAGGGGAGGAAGACAGCAGGGCAACATCCAGGACTCCAAATGCCTGGTCACTTGTGCAATATGAGTCATAACAGCCCTGAGTTTTACACCTGATAATCCAGAACCCAAAGAGCCAGGCTGGAATCCCAAACAAACTGGGAGCACTGAGATTTCTTGCCCACAGCCTGTGTCAGAAGCTGAGAAGGGAGGAGGCACCCAGCCTCAGTTCTTGGCAGCTTCAGGAGTTTACTTGCAGAAGCAAATTCCTGCAAGGGACAGGCTAAACAGGTTTAGCAGCTGTCAGCCAGAGCCTGGGCCAGAGAGCTGGCCTGCTGTTTCGTCTCCAGCCTGGTTTTCAGATGTGGGAAAGTTGCCCTATATGAAGAGATATGTGGAGAGAGGGAAAGGAGTTCCTCCTGCTGCCCCTGTTTTGCTGCATTTCACTCAGGTACACCTGATCAGGCAGGCTGCTCTGAAAGATGGCTCCTCTCATTTCCTTCTCTTAGAATGGATTCCCTGGGCCTGGTCCTGCTGCTCTGGAAGCAGTTGAAGACAGCATTCTTTCCAATTGCAAAGAATGGGAAGGTCCCCTTTAAATTGGAAGGCTACAGTTCCATCGTGGTTATTAAAGAACCAGCATTCACCATCACCCTCATCTCTCACCTCCCAAATCTACAAACAACTCACCCACATAACCTGATGGGTGGTTTAAAGAGAGGGCTACTCAGGTACTCACGGGACAACTAATGGGATCTTGGGAATCTTCTTGGAGACTTTGAAGACGCCTTTTTCCACGGCGTTTCCTGTGAAGTACACGCCAGCCACGCTGGTCACCTGGTTCCCAGGGAATTCAAACAGCACCTTCTCCTTGCCGTGTTGGCTCGCCCAGTACCAGGCTTGGCCTCCAACAAGCAGCCCTCCACCGCCTTCGACAAAGTCCACGATGGCTTTGGCCTGGGAGCTGTCATAGGCGTCCATACAGAACACCCCCATGGACGGGCTGGGCTCTGCCCCCACCTGCACTCGGGTGCCAGCCCCGAGCAGCACCTGGGACAGGCAATCCAGCCGAGGATGAACCCCAACCAGGGCCTCGGGGCAAGGCTTGAGCCACTCCAGGGCATTTCTGACGAACTGGGAGAACTTGGGGCTCTTCAGGATTCCCTCATGGGAAACAACCACCATCCGGCCCTTCCCATACTGTGAAACAGCAATCAGGACCTGCTTCTTAGCGCTCAGGAGCACAGGGTAGGCATCCTCTCCAACGAGGAGCAGCTCACAGGGAACAAAACCTCCAGTGAAGTCCCATGGCCCCACACCATCCACTAAGAGCTCGTAGGTGGCACAGGGTTTCATCTCCAGGACACTGCTATCTGCTGAAGAGAAGAACAACATCCATTACAGTAAAGTTCAGCAATAAGGAACAGCTGTAACAATCCCATAGAGCAATTTTTTTTTTTTTCTGTCTGGTAGGAACTCCAAACAAAGAGGAGTCAGATTTGTGGATATAACTTTTTTTGGAATTTGGTTTGTGTGTTGTTTTGTTTGTTTGTCTGCTTGTTTAGCTTTGTTATCACACTATTTTCACATTTAAATAGAAGTGACAAGTATACCATGATTATGGAAACAAAGTGACTGTTTCAACAAATTCTGCTATGCATGGTGAAACTATGGAAAACAGGGAAATAAAGGTATTCACTTTCCCATTAACAATTTATTTGAAAAGGGAGAGTGCCAGAGGCTCCAGGAAGTCTACTAGGAACTTGTATGGTAGAGGTGGTTTACACAGTAACAGACAGAAAATGGAAAGACTGTATCAACACAATGCACAAACAGTTCACATTTTAGCTCCTAACTGGATACATAGTGCTGTTGCTGCAACATGGTATTCCAAAATTGTACTTTGCTACCTTCATTCTGGCACTATAAGCCCATGCTTAGTATTAGGAAGTGCTGTGAGGCAGAGTCAGCAAAAATGATGGAGATGATCAGCTTCCCTGCAAAACCTGTCAGTTTAAAGCACACAGTACTCAGGAGAGCATGTCTGGGCACAGGAGATTAATGCCCTAGTCCCCTGATCCAAACTCTTTTACTATCTCAGTAAAAAATTTCCCTTTCCCATAGCTTTGTTTTGTCTGTTTTCCCACCTGTGAAGTAAGGAGAGTGTACTGACCTGGATTGCCAAGCCCTTTGAGGTCTGTGAGTGACATGTGCTCTGTTAAGGCTCCCTCAGTGTGAAAGTTTGGCTCAGCTTTTCCCCAAAGTTGTCTTCTGCTGAGCTGGAGCAGCTGTGGCTGTGCAAACAGGAAGGCTTTGAGGTTATGAAGGTATGACCCAGTCCCACCCAGTTTGTGTCATTCAGGATTCAGAAGAGTAAATTTGAGCACAACACCTATGGCAAGGGAAGGAGCTTCTCTGAAGGGGTGTGGACCTTCCCCTGGAAGCATCCCTTGCCAGCACCAGGTTTCACGCACACTTCATAACTGTCTAGCCTGAAAGCAAGCCCTTGTCATCCAAACACAGGAAAATGGCAAGTCCTGGAGAAGCTGCATCCTTGATCCAGATTTGTCACAAGCCCCAGGTTGCTTAGAAACAGCAACCTGATCTAGAATGACATAATTGCTTATCCTCTCAGGTCATGCCTGGAAGCTCTGTTTTTCACCAAAACTATCATGGGACTCCTCTATTATTTAGCATGTGATTCATGAATCAAAGCTGCTGATTAACATAGGATAAAAACTACGCTGCCCAGTAACCCAGTGCTTGATTGCTGGCTTAGTCTGAATTCCAGCTTTGTGTCCCTGGGTTTGAAGAAGCTCTATATGTAAAGGCAAGTACGAGGTCTAAGTGCTTTAGGGTGTTTCACTACGAATCATGCAGCAAAGCAGTAACACAGCCTTGGACAATACTGAAGATTTGTTTGGTGGTTTCTGTGGACTTGATACTAATGTACCTATACTGACACACTAACCATGGTGCAAGAGAGAGGAAAAGCAGGTGGGTAGTTTCAGCAACTCATATTAAATGATAGAATAGGAGAACTACTGAATGGTTTGGGTTGAAAGGGACTTTAAAGAACATATAGTTTCAAACATTTTACCATGGGCAGGGACACCTTCCACTAGACCAGGTGCTCAAAGGTCCCATTCAACCTGTTCTTGAATTCTTCTAGGGATGGGGCATGCACAGCTTCTCTAGGCAACTTGTGACAGTGTCTTACCATTCTTAGTAGAGAATTTCTACCTAACATAAAATCTAAACCTGCCCTCTTTCAGACAAGCCATTCCTTCTTGTCATGTCACTACATGCCCTCGCAAAAAGTCCATCTCCAGCTCTCTTGTAGCCCCCTTAGGTACTGGAAGGGGCTCTAAGGTGCCCCTGGAGCCTTCTCCAGGCTGAACAGCCCCAGCTCTCTCAGCCTGTCTCCATAGGAGAGGTGCTCCAGCCTTCTGATCATCTTGGTGGCCTCCTCTGGATTTGTTCAAAGAGGTCTGTGTTTTCCTCCTAGAAATGCCAGGGCTGGATACATCAGCCCAGGTAGAATCTCAAAAGAGCAGAGGGGTACAATCCCCTCCCTTGCCCTGCTGTTCATGCTGCTTTGGATGCAGCCCAGGGCACAGTTGGTTTTCTAGCCTGTAAATGTACATTGCCAGGTCATGTCAAACTTCTGGTCAAACCAACACCCTCAAGCCCTCCTTGGCAGGGCTGCTCTCCATTAATTTTCTACCCAGCATGTATTTGTGCTTGGGATTGTCCCACAGTTATTCTACATGAGAACAAACCACAGGTTTGATGTATGATCAGCAAACTTCTTAGCCCCCACCTTTCTTCTTATCATAGGATCTGAAAACTAACATCCTATACTCTCAACCCAGGAACACTCCTGCTCCCTGGCATTTATGCAGAAAAAGGTGTGGTTGTTTTGGAAAAGATTTTAACCGTCTTGACTGAAAGTAACTGTGACCATGTAACAGAATTCCCAATTCCTATGTAATCACAAGTTTTCCATTTCAATTGTATCAAGCATTTCAGAGTGGAGAGAAGAAGTGCACCCATTAGACCCTGAGCAGACACAACTACAGATGATCTCCTCTTTCTAGAGAGAAAAGAGGGAAAACTCAGCAGGAACAGAGAACATACATGTCTAACAAGAATTGAAAAATTGAAGGAAGCGGCAGAGGACTAAGCTGGCTGTTGCTCACATCAATTAGGAGGAAACAACCACTAGACCTGGACCCACACAGAAGGAGGAGGAAGATCTTGGCTCCTAGCTGCCTCCCCTCTTAACGTGGAAGTAAAAATTCTCCATGACAGTGTCTCAAGACAATGATTCTGATTTCCTTGTCTTCCCTCCTGCCTCTTCCACCTCTCATCTCCAGAGAGTTCCTACTCCCTGCAGAGCTGAGAATACTGTGAGAGTAGGTATTGGAGCAAACATTTAAAAACCGTGCCAGATGACTAAATCTATCCTAGTCTTTCTTCTGTTTCTGGAATAGGGACAAAAAAATGTGATGGGAAGGTAATTGGGTTTTATTAAATGCAAACTTAAGATTCCATCATCTGCTGTCCAAATGCCACCACACACAGGCAAGAGAGATATGACTCAAAGGAGGGAATACCCCTTGGTCCACTCAGGAAGAATACCTGTGAGACAGAGGACCTGGGTGCACTCTGAGGATGAATATGGGAATAGATTTTGTGTGTTAAGTGGTCAGTCATTTTCGGGTGACTCTTTAAGGTCCCTACAAAACGTGGGAGGACCTCCATGAGTAAAAATTATGGGATTGTGCAGTATCTGTGAAGTATAGGACAGAAGAGGCAAGACAGGCACTGAGATGTCTCACCTGTTAAGAACAGAGGCAGCCTAAGTGAGTGAGATACACCATTTCTAGGGAGTTGGCTAAATTTTAGGGATTTTTGTTCCTCCTCATTAGGGTGGGCCCATGGGTTTTCCAGTCTTTCCCCTCTTTCAGATTTGCAATCTAGCTGTCTGCACAGTAACTAAGAATAAAGAATGCTGCAAAGTCTGTAAGTAGTAAGGAACTGGTGGACTCTTGCTTCTTCCCATGTTTATCAACAAATTGAGCAAGGAGAGGAATGCTGATGTTTGGCATTTGCTGAAGAGACAAAAATACTTACTTTCATTGTCTGTTCATCAGCAACAAGGTTTTAAACTGAAAGAGGGTAGATTTGGATTTCGTAGATTTGGCTATAAGTAAGAAATTTTTTTATGGTAACAGAAGTGAGACACTGTAATGGTTCTAACATCCAACCTGACCTTCCTCTGACACAGCCAGAGAAAAGGGATGGAGAAATGTGAGGAAGCCAAGCAGGAAAGCTTGCATGGGAAACACAAAATTAGGAAAAAAAATACATTAAGAAAATCTTTCCAGAGTTACATAACAAAAGAAAAAAAACCAAACCCAAGTTAAATATGTCTAAGGGAAATAGAGCCAAAGGAAAAGTAGATTAGGTTGCAAATTAATGAGAAATCTAAAATTAGATCAAGATAGCAACTACCAAAGGAAGCTGCTGCAGGTATTTATTTATTTTTAACAATGACAGTCCTAAGAGTTATTAGGGAACAGACTGAAAATTGATAAAGCCTAAAAAAGAGGCTTTTTAAAATAAAAGTGCAGCAGAATCAATCACACAATTACTATTACTGTGTAATTACTGTTACTGGCCTTATTTTCATGTGGCACTTCACAGCAATAGATTATAAAACATTACAATTTCCAAGCCTAGTAAAATGTTGCAGTGGTCTAAGGAAAAAACAACATGAATTGCCCATCCTTTCTGGTGGTGTTACTATGCACATGTTAGGATACTCTTACTGGCTAACAGGACACAAAGAAATAGAAAATCTTAATGTCTAAACATACATTTGTCCAGTAATCTTAATTGCTTTCAAGGCAAGGAAAGAACAAAATTAAGGCAACTGATGAAATGTGATCAGGTATTTTAAAATTAATTTTGCATTTGGAAAGGTAAATAACATCTTATTTATAATTCATGTTACTAAATTTCTATCAGTTGAAAGTTAGCTAATGAGCTAGAATTGATAAAGACAGGGATAGACTGGATCAGAAGAGATGTCTATAGAAACAAGTGCTGTTTAGGCTTTTTGAAAATCTATACCTGGGATCTAAAAAGGACAGCATATATCACATAAATGAAATCATCAAACAATAGAAATCAGTGTACAGAAGCACAGAAGAAATCATAACCTTATTAGAGAACAATTTTTAAAAAATGAGACCTTGCCCAATTGTAAGTCCTGCGGCCCATAATTTTAGAAAAGCGTTGACATCTATTGGTGAACAGGGAGCTGAGCAGCTCAGAAATCCCCAGGAAATGCAGACACAGAGCCCTTTTCCAGTCTGGCGCTGGAAGGGTTGAGTCTCATTTGCATGCCTGCCGTGTAACAGCTCAGATCACTCCCCTGTAAATGTCTTTCGGTTTTAAAGCAGGAGATGAGTGAACGCCGCTCGTTTTGTTTGGAAAGGAGCAGAAGAGATCTCTGATGGTCTTTGTGTGTGGGCCATGCCAATCATCTGCAGTCCGCAGTGATGTGGTCATGAATATGGAAAAACAACAGCTTTATCCCTCCCAAACTATAGAAGGATGGCACAGAACTGGATTTGCTGTACCCTGTTGGGGAGCAAGGGAAAGCAGGAACACCTGGACAGCTCAGTGACGCTGAGACTGAAGAACAGGTAGGGCTTAACTCAGGTGATGGGCAGCTTAACAATCTATTACTGACATGTCACAGAAAATACCAGTGTAGGGTCAGACTGATGAAGGTTTGTGCCCTACTGCGGACTTCAATGGCAGCACTGCTTATTGCAACAAAAAAATGTGCAGTTCCATAAACTGAGCATTGCTTCCTCCTTATCATCATTATATTTTATAATGCAGCAAACAGCAATAATTAAAGCTGTTCCTGATCTATTAAGTCACTTTCTTTTCCAGCTCAGTATAAATGTGACACACCAACAGATAAGCATCTAGGGTTTCCTTGGGATTTCCACAGTAACCAAACAATTCCTCAGAAGAAACATATGCCAAGTAAAAAAAAAACCCGAAAAAGTTTACTTAACCCTTTGTTAAAATCAACCTATGTTTTAAAGCCTTACTTCAAATAACGTGGGTGCACAAATTATCACTGTTAGCCATGGTGCTGAGCTATCTTTTTTATCTTATTAGTTTCCCCAGGAAGGTCTTCACCACACTCAAGCCACGCTGGGTTGGACTTCATGTTCCCTGCTGCTGGCATCAGGGTGTCCCTGCTGATGTCTGATTGTCTATCCACCTGCCAGCTGGTGGCCAGTGCCACTCAACACAGAATGTGTGGCTTCCGCCTTTATTCCTTTCTTACACACCCTGTGCTCAGCCCTTTCAAGCCAATCAAGCGTGAACCCAGTGCACTTGATGAGTGTGGTTTCCATTCCTGTTCCATCAGGGTCATTCCTTTTTTGGTTACTCTGTTTGCCCTTATCTCAAAATGCCATCTTTGAGCTTGTACAGACATGCATTCCTCACTTCTTTTCCCGGTTCCCGGGAGTCTGCAGTGCCAGCACGATCCGCACAGCTGGGCCAGTGAACTTCCAGGCCACAGCGTGTCACGGTGGGGCTTTGGTCAACCCACAAGTGCAGTGACTCCAGCCATGGCATACCTGGGAAGCCAACCCTTTGACAGCACCCCAAAGGTCCTCCCTTCCTGATGGGCTTTAGGCCACCTGGAGTCCCGCCCTTGCCTGTAAGGACCTGTTGATAGAGCTATGTTTGAGCTGTGTTGCCCTATGCCATCTTTTATGTTTTAAGTCCAAGCCTTGTTATCTTTAGCAAGTCTTTACATAAACCTGTTCCTAAATCTAGCACGTTGCTGACCAGCTTTAGGATGGCTTCATGTCCTGGGAGGCTATTCCAGACTCTTGCTGGAATTTGTTATTTTTTCTGGACATTTTACTGCTCAGAATGTTCTCTGCTGCCTTAGGCACTCATCCCACTTGTCTTTCACTTTGCCTGAAAGCTATTGCCAAAATTTTCATTTTCTCTTCACCGAAGTGTACTCATCAAATACTGAAATCTTTCCTTTGCGTCTGCAACATATCTTCTGAGAACAGGCCTGACATGAGGCACCTTTACAATGCTGTGGTATTACAAGCAAGCCTTAGGAGAGGCTTAAAAGAGACACTGCTCCCACCTGCCTTCCCTCCATCCATGCCCTGCTGAAGGCATTATGGCACTGACATCACCCCAGATACTCACTGCTGTTTTGCTGCTGTCTCTGTCCCCTTTTCCATAAAGCCTTGCACATACAGCCCTTCAGGGAGCCCCCTCAAACAATATCTAAACAGTCTCTAAAAAGTTACGAAGGAACATAACTTGCAGTACTTGGTTTAAATTACTTATGTAAGGGCTTGCACTGTTATGTTGAAAACTAGGGGATGGCTGGAAATATGAGCTGTGTAACATCTGTAAATGATCTCCACTAAAAGATCTCCTTTCCTTTCTACTACTTATCACTTTATTCAACTTGGTCCTAGCACCAGTTTGGGAGTTGCAGATAATTTGGCACCAATTACACATACTGCAATTTTAAAATGCTGGATTATGAAGTAGAAAACATGTGGCTGAAAAAGTACCAGTCCCAAACAGAAAGTTCATTGCCAAACATAAGACAGAATGACCTGCAAAGACTTATTTTAAACCAACATATAGTTGGTTTATTATTAGAAAATTTAGATGAAAAAATATGTCAGATGAATTGAGAGCGTAGGAGAACTTGTGTGCTAATGCTGACTGGAGATTGTAAATTTAGCACCCTACAGACTCATTAGATGAAGAACTATCTCCTGTGTTTTTGCTGTGCCTCCCCCAACAAGACCTGCTAGACCTGCTGGACCAGAACCAACTTAGATGCTTCTCTCCGTGTTCCTCAGTGTATCAAGGTCTAGAGTCTGCACAGAATCAGCTTTGTGCCTCCTACAGATCTAATCTGCAATCACATAACTCATATCCATGTTAAATTGCAAATCGAGAGCAGCTAGAAGCTTCCAGACCAAATGCATGCAGAAACCACAATCCTTTCCTTCTCTGCCTTCTCCCTCCTTACTCCGTTTGAAAGTAAACGAAAGTGTACTTTTGCAAGGGGTTGAAAAGCATTTTTTTTCTCAGGAGAAACCGGTAGATTTTGCAGTTTACACCTAGCTGCCAGACTAACTATAGGTTCTTTTGGTCTCTTTTGCTACTCCTTTCCTCCGACACCGGCAGAGCGCACCTCAGGCTGCTGGAGTCGTTGTGCACCAGGCACAGACGCAGCTTTATGCTGGCACAGAGCAGCTCCGGTCAGGTCAGATGCAGCCTGTACCCTCACAGAGCAAGCTCGCACTCCAGGGATCTGCATCGGAAGTGCCGCGAGACGGCAATGCGGCTTGGGAAAGCGGCTCCGGGACACTGCGATCCTCCTTTTACCTTCAATCACCGCTTTTGTTACTAAGGCTCAAGCATCACGCTGCACAGCAAGCACCAAGCGCGGCGGGCGCACCGGGAACGGGCGGCTCCGCGCTGCTCCCCGTGCCCGGCGGGCGCTCG
>VWYP01005570.1:34719-48524 GCA_013400435.1 Pycnonotus jocosus
GCCTGGCCGCCGCTCGGTGCCGCTGGGTGGGCGGCCGGGCAGGTCCGCGGCGCGGCCGAGACGGAGCGGCTGCTCTCCTTTGTACTGGGAAGGCAGGCGATAAGGGCAGCGGGATTTATACCGTGAGGGGGAGTTGCGCGAACTTCCTCTGTCAGACGTTGCCTATTTCCATATCTCTAGAAACTTCCTTAGGCTCTGCCAAAAACTTCAGCGATTATTTAGGAGCGTTGTTCAGCCGCGGTAAAATTTCGGAGTTACCGTGTTCAGAAGGAGAAAGGGGCGCCGCAGCAAAGGCAAAATTCTTGGTTTAACCTTTAGAGCTCTCTAAATTCTGGGTTCATTACGGGGGCGCTGTCTCCCGTTCAGGAGGGTTATCAGGGAGCAGATTGAAGATGTTGGCTGCTATATTCTGCTTTTCCATGTCTCCTGCTAACATGCTTAGGTGAGAATTTTTGGGTTTTGCACATAGTGCCGTGTCGGGTCAGAGTTCTCATCTGCATGGCTGCCCAGGTCTCCTGCAGCCCAGATCCCTCGGCTGTGGTAGAAGGCAGTGAGAGTCTGCCTGATTCATGCAGTACCTACTTTTTGATGATGGAGAAGCAGCAGGTGTTTTTTGGGTTATTTTTTTGTTTGTTTGTTTGTTGGGGTTTTTTAACTTTTTTTTTTTTTTAGAAGGGGAGTAGAAAACACTAGCAAACGAAGTGAGGTTGTGAAGATCACAAAAATTCAGATTGTGATATGATAAGTAAAACACTCTAGAGGTCACAAAGTCCATCCTTCATGGATTTTATTTTTCTTGTAATTGCTGAAGTGCAAAATGTATCTATCAAGCATCTATCTCGGAATTAACCTACACCAATTTTGTACTGGTATTGTTGCAATGATTCCAGGAGTGTTTATTTGCTCATTAGCTTTATATCAGAATAGTATCCACAGATTTTTACCTGATATTGCTGAATATGCTTGCACAATTCCTAGAATAAATAATTAAGTTTGCAAATAAACCATTTGAAATGCCATGTGAACTGAAAAATCCCGTTTCTTCATCTGAAAAGGAAATGTAAACCTTTACATAAAATAGGATTGCCATATTCAGAAGTGAAACTTCAGTGTCTTTGAAATGGAACAAATGCAAAAGAATAAACTGTATAAATAATGAAAATGAGATATTGTTACTGTAGAATACCTTGCTATGACACAACTAGAATATGGCATTTGGTAAAGTTTAGTAATTTCTATTAAATGCAGTTAGTTTTTCAAAGTTATATCAGATTGGCTGCTTTAAAGTGCTAGTTTGCATCTGCTTTATATAGATCTATGCCTAAACATGATGTAGGTTACATTGCTTACCTGATTAATGTGTTTTTCTCCTACTTCTCTGTTTCCTTATCTCTGTGAGAGTGGTTGCTTCAACTTTTGCCCTCCTTGGGGAGACACCAATAGGTCGGTTTTGTAATGCTGATAACTGCCGTGGTGCTGGTGCAGGGTAAAGGGATGGTGTGCTGTGTGAGGCCAGGCATCCCTTTTCATGTTGAGCATCCCTTCCTTAGAGAACAGCAGGCAGGATTTTTTCTAGGTTTTGTTTGTTTGTGGGTTGGGTTTTTTTCTTTGTTTGTTTGTTTTTGTTTTATGCTTTCAGTGAGGTGCTTCCAGCTCATTAGTTTGACAGAAGCTGTTAATGGTGAAGCTTTGGTTTTGGATGCAGGGTCCTGGCATTTCACTTGTATTGTCAGTCCAGGGATGGTGGGAGAGTGACAGTGGTGGGTTGCAGGAAACTGAAATTTGTGGAGACTCCCAAAGGTCTGCATCCTTCGGTGAAAAACATGATCGATATAGAAACGTGACATTTAAAGGAGGGCTGTTTTGTTACTGCCCTTGAATAGATGTTTATCTTCTATAACAGAATGTTTTCCAGGTCTCCGTGATGTGAGCAAATAGGATCCTCCATTGGTCCCCTTTTGTCTGGCTAAGATAATGCAGAACTTTGGCTTGGGGCTAGATGGTTTCAAGCTATATTGGGAAAAATTAAAATCTGAACTTCAGGAATCCTGTTCTATGCAAAGCCTCACAAGGCCTGTGAAATATGTTACTGTTCTCTAATTTCACGTAAACTTCAAATGAACACCAGAGAGATTTTCCCCACTTGGCTTGCTGGGCAGGCTGGGGAACACCCTGAGAAGAAAATCAAATCCTTGCTGCTGTATGTGAGACAAGGGTGCTGCCCATCCATGTCAGAAATGTGAGGAGACAAAATTATTCTTATAGATAATTTTCAAATGTTACTTTGTAGGCTGATAGAACTAACCTGCTTGGGGTGAGACGCTGCTAACCTTCATTAAACTGCTTGGTTTAACTCGAATAATTTCAGATTACGTGTTGGAATAGACTTTGCATGGAAAGAACCATCTCGTTCTCTTGTTTAAATGCTTTGCTTAGAACACTGAACTCTAGCATGACGCTAGGGAGGTGATGAGGCAAATACACCCTGCCTAATGCAGAGCTCTGTAAGCTGGTGCCAACTGTTGCCTGTTAAATTCTTGTATCACAGCACAGCCATCTTGAGGTTCTGCATTTGCAGCACTGCTAATCTGCAGAAGGAACAGCCAGTCCATTTCCAGGTGACTGAAGGAAACCTGCAAATCCTTTGTCTACTAAAAATGATAACACACGGATCTAGGTATTTGTGATTCATGCCCAATGGGCAGGCAGACTTGATTTCCATGATGTTAATGCTGATCACTGTTTTTCTCAGGTTGTCAAGAGAGAAGGCAGTGGGACAGAGTCTCCGATGATAGGTGATAAGGTGACTGTCCATTACACAGGGTGGCTTCTTGATGGCACAAAATTTGACTCCAGTCTGGACAGAAGAGACAAATTCTCATTTGACTTGGGGAAAGGTAATACCTTGTTTTTGGTGTTGATCAGTTTTGGTAATAATTGAGATGGGATTTCCTTGTGTGGCTCCTTTGCTTTTCAAAATTGCTACTTAAACTTGTTTTCAGAGTTTATTCAGAATGTCTTGGAGATTTTTCTGAATGAGAAAACTGTGTAGCTCCTTGAGAGGCCTGCTGAAGAATTCACAGGCACTCCAGGGGAGCAAATCTGTCCTGAAATGTAAAGATAAAGGGTAATTAAACAGCCAGAATATGCATTTTGTTGGTTGGGGTTTTTCTGGGGGGCAGACCTCAGTTCAGGAGTGTTTAATTGTGACCAGATACTGGGACAGGGCACACATAGGCAGCTATCTCATGATGAAACATACTCTCTTTTCCACAAAATTCTCAAGTTAACCCAAATATGAATCTTTGAGCAGTGCATCTCTTCATTATCAAAATCTTTAATTTTTGGAAAATTTAAGCATTGTTGTTACAGCAAATCTTACTACTCGATCTTGTATTCTTCCTTGGAAGTTCCTCACCTTGTGCTTTTAAAAAATAGATAATACCTCCTTTTTAAAAAGAGGTAAATTAATTGTACTGCATTTTAAGACTATATTAAGTGTACCTATTAGTACAAGACTAATAGGAAGTCTGATGAGTCGAAAGGAGCGGCAATCAGGAGAGCTTGAGTAAGAGGGGGGATTTTGTTACAGCTTTTCTTCCCTTTGAAAGGAGTGCTGCTACTTTCTTCCCCTTTTCTGTTACAAATGCGTGTAACTTTTAGTTACCACTGGTGCTGGTCTTTGCCAGCTGATAAAGTACAGAGAGAAAAGGCTGTTGGTTTGGATTATTTTCAAAACAGGAGCAGGCAATCTCTCACCCTAAGGCCTTCCTCTCGGAAGAGTTTATTGTTACTTCCTCGCACTTGGGATTGTGCCAAGCACTTCAGCTGGTGTCTGTGTTCTGTTATTCTATGAAAAGAGTTGTTATACCTAGAATGAAGAAATGTTTGGGCCAAATTTGGGTCCCTGGGAAAGTTTAGAATTTGATTAGGCTTAAAACTGATGTACATAAATAGGAGTGAGCACAAGTTCTTCAGTATTTCTGCTGCCTTAGCTTTTGTATACCAAAAGTGATGATGCTCAGTTTCACCTGATCATGCTTTTCACGTGTGATTGGCATTTGACTTGTACAGGTGAGGTGATCAAAGCATGGGACATTGCTGTGGCCACTATGAAGATTGGTGAAATCTGTCGGATTACGTGTAAACCAGAATATGCCTATGGCTCAGCTGGGAGCCCCCCGAAGATACCTCCCAATGCTACACTGATTTTTGAGGTAAGTGAGAGATGGTCACTAAAACTGTATGCTTGAAAAAAGGAGTGATGCAATATCCTTTCAAGACAGGATTGTTATGTTTTCTGAGGAAAATAATATGGTTAGTTTTGGGTAGTGTGGACAAAATTTTGGCCTGGCTGCCACTGCTTTGTAATGGCCTTCTCTTTGAGTTTTTAAAACACTTGAATGATCTTCAGAGTTCAGTTGTAATTTTGCAGCTACGGAGTAATTTGCAGCAATAAAGTGCAGGCTGGGAGGGCAGACTATTTCAGTGATAGAGTGGAGTAATTGAGAAAATGAAATCTTTAATCCACTTCATAACACTCAGAGTAATGATATATTGAATGTTGTGAGGTTTTCAACAACAGGAAGAGCAATTAATGCCCTCAATAATACTTTTTTTATACTTACTTGTGTTTTCTTTACAACATTAACATCATCTCTTACGAGCTGTTTGAGGAAGAAAAGAGGTAATTTCCCCATGTAAACTGCTGGAATACAATATTTAAACAGCCCTGCAATTACAAACTCTTTTCTGTAGAGCTCAGTGTTTCAGTCAGCCTCAAAGCACCATAAAACCAGTTTGGATTCAGGCTGCTATTTCATTACCAAAGTCTCTCTGTGCATTCAGGCTACACTGCTCAATCTTGCCACCATAGATGAAGTCCTGTGCACTCATTCAGCCCCTGTGACAGACTCAGCAGTCCTGAGTTTGGCAGCGGGGTAACCCAGTTTGACAACTCACGGCCAGCTGCTCTCCTGCATGCCTTGGTGAGCATGGAGACAGTTATCCTTGGTGTCTCTCAGCTTCACTGGAGAGGAGAGATTTTATTTCCTACTGATCTTAAAAGTAATTTCCCCCCACATCTTCCCCCTCCTTCCCAAAAGGAGGTGGAAATAGCAGCTGTCTTGTGTGTTATTTCAGAAGTGAGAATGGTTGCTCAGAATGCTGAGGCTTGTGTTTGATTTTTCCATGTAGGATGACATTAAAGCTCTTTCTGGAGCATACCCTGACAGTCTCAACAGGGTTTGGAGAGGATGTATTTTTCTTACTGTTGAAACAGATCAATTTGCCAACAATTGCTTCAGAATGAATTCTACCTGAGAGAAGGCAAACTCTTTTTTAAGTGTGATTTTTAAAATTACTTTGTTCTAAAGCACTTAATCAGTGGAATGGAATCCTACAATTGGGGGCATAAGGAAAGTTTTGAAACTGATGATTGCTCTGAGATTAAATGTTTTATCTAGTATCTGAGAAAGGTGAAAATAGCTCACAGAGTAAAGACTGAAAGTGTTTGGATTTTATTGGAAACAATGAGCATCTGTTAAGAAGGGTAAATTATATGTAGAATCATTTAGATTGCAAAAGACCTTCAAGAAGAGTCCAATCATAAATCTGACACTGCCAAGTCCATCACTAAACCATTAACCAGAGTGCCACATCTACACCTAAATACCTCCAGGGAGGGTGACTCAACCCCTTCACTGGGCAGCCTGTTCTAATGCTAATACCCGTTCTAAACCTCCCCTCTTGAGGCCATTTCTTCTTGTTCTGTGACTTGTTACTTGGAAGAAGGGACTCACCCTATCTGGCAACAGCCTCCTTTCAGGGAGTTGTAGAAAGTGAGAAGGTTCCCCCAAGACCCTCTTTCTCTCCAGGTTAAACACCACCAGCTCCCTCAGCAGCTTGTCATAGGACTTGTGCTCCAGAACCTTCCCCAGCTCTGTTGCCCTTCTCTGGACATGCTCCAGCACCTCAATGTCCTTCCTGAATTGAAGGGCCCAAAACTGAGCACAGGATTTGAGATGTGTCCTCACCAGTGCTCGGTACAGGGAACAATCACTGCCCTGGTCCTGCTGGCCACGCCATTGCTGATCAGGGCAGGTGCCATTGGCCTTCACATAATTGGATATTGAATTTCTTTTGCATTTGGATAGTGTATTTGCATTTCTTTTTTTTTTTTTTTTCCCGTGGACTTACTGTTAGCAGGTAGTGTCCACTAAGGGATGATAGCTTACTCACTTTGAGTACATCAAAATTAATATCATTATTTCTGAAAAATAGTATCATGTAGAACTGTTCATAAGAAGTGTTTTCTTACAGAAATCTGAAGTTCCTCATGTCTTAGTTATATTGGATCAAACTACACATGTTGAAGTGCTTTGTGCTTCTGTGCAAGCGATACCAGGTGTAATCAGGGCTGAGCTGATGATTGAAATGCAAGCTAAAAGCTCAAGGCCTTCTACCTTGGCAGCACAGTGGGGCATTCTTAAGGGCTTAGCACTACTACTGAGGATGCACATGGGCAGCAGAAAGCAGAGAAGATTTCATTGTCTTTTAACAAGAGGTAATACCTAGCATTAGGATAAATAAAAGCATGAATTGCAAGATGGGATTTGTTCCATCCAATGCGGCCACCCAGGTTATTCACTTCCCGCTGGACTTTTCTTGATGCTGCCAGTCTGGCCCCTCCATTTTCTGGCTGTGCTTTTAGATGAAAGTAGTGTTTCATTCATGAGTCTTGATATCCCCCAATGCCTGAGCAGTTGTGTTGAAGGGAAGAGGGGAGAAAGAGAAGCACCAAAGCTGCCCATGATCATTTTGTGCTTCCCTAACTTTTAAAATAGCCTGGGGCTCACTGGCTGCAACAAGTAGGCACTGCTGGGTGTGTGCTGATTGAGGGTGTGGGTTGGAACATAGATCCAGAAATTTTTCCCAAGTTTTATTAAAGGTTAAAGTAGTTCCTGGCTAGTATGACTCTCAAACAGCCAAAGTCTCCTTAAGTTTCCACTTTTTCAGTTTTATGTAGGTTTACTTTTTATTACTTCATACGATACCAGCAGGGTTCTTTTACAAATACCTATCGCCATATCAAAATTTTGTACAAGTTGCTTTACAAAAGACCCTCTAAAACTTAAATTAAGAGATTTTGGACCTGTGTCATCACACCAGCATTTCTTTATGACATGGAATAATGCATGTCCGATGATTTGGAAGTTCTTGGGTTTTCTGGTTTTTTGGTGGGGGTTTTTTGTTTGTTTGTTTTTGTTTTTTTTATCTGGTGATGGTTTTGTTTTTTCTTCCTCATGACTGTTTTTGCTGAGCAATATAAATAAATAGATTATTCCATAGAATAGTATTGTTCCGGCTGGGGGAAAAAAAAAAAAAGGGTGAGGTACACATCTGTATGGTCATCAGTAGCATGTTCAGGAATGACTTTTTTCAGACTGACTGAAGAGAAAGACCAGGATATTATTTGTTACTAGGTAACACTTAAAATAAGAAGTGGAAGTACTGGTGGATATTTAGTTTCTTTTGCATTCCAGTTATCTTAAGTCCCGTGTCGGGAACCTCCACAGCATTAGCTCTGAACCTTTTTTATTAAAATGAGGTAGTCTAAACAATGCTGATTATAATGGCTTGCTTTTTTGTACTTAGGAATAGTTTTCACTGTTGTTTTACTCAAATGTAGGATTTTTTTTTCTTCGCTTCATAGCCTCAATGACAAATATCTTCTGTAACTAGACTGTTTTTCTATGTCATTGTGATACTCCCTAATTAACTATGATTTACATTTACTTGGGAGGGCATATGAAGATGCAGAGATTCAGACTGGATATCTGTCGCCTACGTTACCACTAGCTCTTAAAAATCCTAAATAATTGCTTGCAGCAGCGAGTTTAAAGTTTCAAAGATCTCTGCAGAACAAATCCTGTGAGTTACTAAGTTGGTCTAATGAGAATAAATGCAAGGCTTTTCTTCCCTGCACAGATCGAACTTTTTGAGTTCAAAGGGGAGGACCTCACTGATGAAGAAGATGGTGGCATCATCCGAAGAATCCGCAAAAAAGGGGAGGGCTACTCCAGGCCCAATGAGGATGCACTTGTAGAGAGTAAGTGTGTTGTTACACAAATAGTAAATGGATTTGCTGTGTGGGATGGCAGAACTTCACATTCTACAACTGCATGTCCTGAGGGAGAGGAATACGTGACTTATCTTTTCTGTACCAAGTAACTTAACCTAGAGTAAGCTTTCCTTCTCCTGTTTCTAGCAAGGTTTACATTTTCCAGCAGCAACTGTGTTTTCTGGTGATACTGAATCTGTTGAAGTGCTTATCTGATCACAAAAGGTGATTGAGTCTCATAAAGTATTTCCATGTGCTGAGGAACAAAAGGGAAAGTCATTCTGGCACTTGTTGTCAGAGTGGGAAAAACAAACACTTAAATGAACAAAGAAAAAAACAACAAAAAACCCAGAGTTGTTAAATTTAACAGGAGTAATTCTGTTTGCTGCCAGTAGCTGCCATGCCAGAGGTAGCTGCTCAAAGAGAAGAGACTGTTTAGAAGGAGGTTTTGGCACTTTGTGTGTGCTGCCTGCCTATACAGAACTCCCTGTGCACTCCTGGGTACCTGCCCACTGCCATCCATAGATACCTTCTGATTTCTCTCTGTTGTTCTGGTTTTTGTCACCAGTCCAGTTTGAAGGCCGACATGGAGATCGTGTTTTTGACAAGCGGGAGTTGCGGTTTGAGATTGGAGAAGGTGAAAACTTTGATATCCCTCATGGTCTGGAGAAAGCAATTCAAAAAATGGAGAAATCTGAGGAATCTGTGTTCTATCTCAAACCCAGGTATGCTGGTTCAGATGTTTGATACAGGAGGGGCTTACACTAATCATCTGGCAAGAAAGAAATGTTTTGTTATAATGCCTTTCAGCTTTTTTCAGTGCTGTGGAAAAAAACTTGGACTGGCCCCAAAAAATTGCTGTATGAGAAGTACTGAGCTAAGATTGCTTTGCCACTTTATAGTGAAGCAGTAGCAGTCCAGAAAAAATTTACTAAAGTTTCTGTAATGTTGACCTCTGAATATTTTTTAAAAATGTTGTTGCTCTCTAACTTGGATTTTTGTAATCTCTCTTTATGACTGCTTACTGTAAAACAGTGTAGACTTGGATATAGGCAGAAGTTTCTCTTTACAGTGAGAACACATCTAAAACGAGTGGAGTAGCACAGGTTGTTTTCACCAAACTTTAATTTATTTCCATTTATAATGAGGGGTTTTTTTTAAACTGTAACTAAACTTCATGGGAGCAGAAGAGGAAAGCAATGTGATCTAGAGGGTTTTCCTGCTAATATGCAGCTTCTTACTGGAGTTGCACTGCAGTACCTTTCTGTAGGCATTTCCTGTTTATCAGCTGGTTAGCAATGTGTTAAGTGTACAGCTGCTCACTTAATCTTGGTATTTATTGTCTTTGCTTCTCTAAGAATAGAACTAAAATACAGGTGCTCTGAAGGTAACACTCAGTTTCAGGCCATGAATATTAAATATGATTGATGTAATTTGAAAGTTTATTGTTTTGGATTGGCTTTTTTTTTTTAATTAAGGGATTACTTGCTTTTCCTAAAGTAAACTAAACTAATAAAATATAGTTGTTCAAAGATTAATGAAGTCAACACTATGTTTTTCTCACTTTCTTCTGCCTTGTACTTGCTAATTTTAGAGTTATACCTAGAAGTCTTCAAGCCTTTGTCTTGTAAGAATAATTTATGCACATTCCAAATTTTCATAGAGTTTTTTGTCTCCATCTTCCTATGTAGCAAATATAGCTGGATGAATGGTTTTGAACTCTATTCTATATAATTTTTGTTTTTCCCTCCCCACCCCCATTTTACAGCTATGGTTTTGGAAGTGCTGGGAATGAGAAATTCAAGATCCCTCCAGATGCAGAGCTGCAATATGAAGTGAAGCTCAAAAGCTTTGAAAAGGTGAGAGCAAGAGATGAAGTTCCAAAGAGATCCGGGGCTGAGGGAAAAAGTGGGAGTGCAGCTTAAACGATGACAATGGAATCCTTGAATGGTGATGTGAAACAGGGAGGCCACTGTTGCCAGAGATGATGGTGACATGCTGGGAGCTCTTGGCTGAAATGATCCTTGTTCTTCCTGTATCCCTGTCTGTTGCCATCTCTCCTGCTCTAGGCTGATTTCCATTAGCAGTGCAAAGCTCTGCTTTGCCAGACTTATCTCAACCATACTGTTAGTGGGAAACAACATAGCTACTTGATTTCCCTAGAAGTTGTATTGGAGGTGACTGGAATTGTTCCTGTTTGGGTAGGCTAAGGAGTCCTGGGAAATGAACACAGATGAGAAGTTGGAACAGAGTGGCATTGTGAAGGAGAGAGGCACTCAATACTTTAAGGTAAGTTACAGTCCCCAAGTAATAATAGCATTTCTTAGTCCATGTCATGAGTTGATACTGATGTTTACAGCTTCTGTCATTTCTGAGTGGTGTTCATGGTATTCTGTGAGATTTTACAGGGAGAACTGGGGGGGAATGTGTCTTAAAAAAAAAAAGAAACTTGGTTGTATTATCCAAAGAACTAACTCTGCAGGGAGCTCTCTGTTAGAGCTGTTTGCTGTATCTACAGATAACACTGTGGTGTGTACAGTATTTCAGTTCCTGCTGTGGGACAGTGCTATGAATGAACAACAGTAATTTGGGTAGAGATGTGTGGGGAAGCTATTTAAAGCAATTTGACCAGCTAAAGGAAGAGTTTCCTATTATCTTTGTATTGCATTTTGAGAATGTCCCATCTTCCCTTATTTTTGCATCAAAAGTTGAATGTAAAAAAGGGATTTCAGTGAAGTATTGATGCTGGCATATATCCCTAGGTCTAGTGGGGAATCAGTTAGGTGCTGCTAAAGATTTTCTGATCCTGTTCAGGAATGGCTCTCAGAAGTAGTAAATTTTTGATGATAGAGGTTACTTTTTGATCAAATGGGGTTTTTTAGATCTCTTGCTCAAGGCAGGCAAAAGGGACTTGAGGGAGATAAAAGTTACTGTGGTGAGCTGTGTGATAATTGAACTGCCTCGTTTACAGGAGGGGAAATACAAGCGGGCAGCGTTACAGTATAAGAAGATTGTGTCATGGCTGGAGCACGAGTCGGGGCTCTCCGAGGAGGAGGAATCAAAAGCCAAAAGCCTGAGGCTTGCTGCCCACCTTAACTTAGCTATGTGCCATCTCAAGCTAAAGGAATACTCCCAGGCTTTGGAGAACTGCAACAAGGTAGTAGGAGTCTGTTTATTCTTAAACTGCACAAGCAGTCTGACAAGTTTATCTCTTGCTTTAAAAATTTTAGGGACAACAGGCCATGTGGTGTTAGGTCTTTTTTACCACCTGTCATTTGAGTAGTGCAGAGTTCTTAGTGCACTCAAAGTATCCAACTGATTATTTTCCTAATTAGTGCTCTTTGAACACCTTTTACTGACTTGCTGCTACATTGAGAATGTTCAGGTATTTAGAAATAAGAAACACTTGAGATGTCGTGAAGGTAGTCATGTTGGCAAAGGTCTTCCAAGGAGCAGGATTAGTCCCTGACTAAATCTTAGACTTGCCAGTTCTCTTGTCAAATAGCCTACTATATTCATTCCTCTTTGTACTTACTTCTACTGTATTTCACACACTTTATTAGTAAGCCCTGACAAGACTCATAAGTCTACATCAGAAGGTACAGTTCCTAGCAGTCTCAGATGTTCTGACTGCATATAATTTTTATAAAAGGAAAATGATTAGTGTGTGTGGTTTGTTTTTTTTGAATGCAGGCACTCGAGTTGGATAGCAACAATGAAAAAGGCCTCTTCCGGCGTGGAGAAGCTCACTTGGCTGTCAATGACTTTGAGCTGGCCCGAGCAGATTTCCAGAAAGTGATACAACTTTATCCCAGTAACAAAGCTGCCAAAGTGCAGCTGGTGACTTGTCAGCAAAAAATACGGGAGCAGCATGAGAAGGAGAAAAAGATGTACGCCAACATGTTCCAAAGGCTCGCAGACAAAGACTTGAAGGTAAGTAACACTACTCCAAAGATTACAGGAGGTGGTGTCATGTGTTAGACGAGGAACAGTGGTTTAGGTACTCAGCTTGCTTCCTATTACAGATAATTACAGCAGGAGAACACTCAAGTAGTCTCCTTTGGGGAGCAGGGGTGGAACTCAAAATGCCAACAGTAAGAGTGATTGGACCATCTTGTTTGAACAGGAAAACCAGCAGTACCAACCATTGCACAGAAAGATTTTAACTATTTTGACAGAATTTGCAACAGACCAGTGTTAATCAGAAAGCAGTTGAAGTGATGAGATGTGAACATGACAGTGTTCTAGAACTGAAAAAAGCACCTGTTCCTCTAGAACCTGTTGCAAAGAACAGGCTGTTCTGGTGTCCGGGGAGCCCATCCAGTGGGATCTTGTGTCTGTCACACAGAGGGTGCTAAGCACCATCTTACTTGTCATGGAGACATTAGGATGTTAGGTTGATGGTCTCCATTACAGATGTCACAGATAGATTATCAAGTGTCAGAAGCTTCATTGTTCTGCTGTATGGATGGTTTCCCTAATAAGCTTTCACTAGAATTTTAGTAAATACTAGTTCAGTTAATAATGGCAGTGTGTGAATACAGGTTGTAACAAGATTGTATCAGCTAGCAAGAAATATTTCAGGTTACTGGTGAGAATCACGTATCCTAAGAAGGCATTCTGGTTCTTTTCCTTAAAACTGGTGGTCTAGAAGTACAAGATAGACATGTAACTTCTCAGATAAATCTGGGATTTATATCAGACTCAAATTTCCTCAGTAACACCAGGGAGTACAGAAGCTGATATCTTGTTAGGTTATTTTCACCTCTGCAAAATATGCATGGAGAACATAAAAATTGTCGGATATTGGTACAGTAATTTCCTTTGGTTAACTGTGTCATTGAGTCTTTCCAGAGGCATGGTGTCCTCAGATGAATGTATCCTGACAGTTCAGCTTTTTCAGACTGTCAGCTGACGACTTCCTACATGAAATGCTTCACTTTGTCTCTTTTTTTGGTAAAGCAGCCTGATGTCCAGTCTTTGCTTACTGGAGCTTAAAAGAAAGTATTCTGTCCTTCTAGACATAGTGATGTAAAGCCACTGAGTATCTTAATTTTGGTAGGCTTTAATAAAAATTCTCAAAAAGATAAAGGCAGAGCAACTAAACTAGAATTATTTCACTGTTGGGCCTCTTCACTTTTGAAATGGCAGGATTTAATTTCCAGCTGTCAGGTTCTGTCCTGAAGGTTCCTTTCAGCTAGCACAGCTGTGGAAATCTGCCTTCCTCCACTGAGTGTGGGATACAGCAAGATCTGTTGGGATAGGAAGAGTGGATTGCTGAAACAAGCTATACCCACTAAAAGTACAAAAGCCTTCATGCTTTCTTCAGCTCCTAAGACAGATAAGTGGTAGAGTAATATTCCTGGCAAAAGGCAGACTCATAGTCTTGGTCCCAATTTCCCTATCTGCTTGGGATAGAATCACTTTAAAGCTGTAGAATCTTTTAGGTTGGACTCCAACCAAGTGTAAATGAAAGGTTATTGTTTGGCATCTAACACTGGACACAAGATTTGAGGTGTGGCCTCACCATTGCCAAGTACAGGAGCACAATCCCTGCCCTGGTCCTGGACACACTATTGCTGATACAGGCCTGGATGCCACTGGCCTGGTGAATTCTTCCCAACAAGTTAAATGATCTTGGGAATGTGCAATGTGCTGGGGTTTTTTTTTTTGGGGGGGGGGT
>VWYP01005570.1:48757-134836 GCA_013400435.1 Pycnonotus jocosus
TGGGGGGGGGGTGTTTTTTTGTTGTTGTTTGTTTGTTTGTTTGTTTTAATCTGAGCCATCTGGCCTGCATTAAATGAATATGGTTTTATATGAAATGGGAAGTAGAAATAGTAAAGGATGCTTTCTCCCTGGGTCAGTCTTGAGGTAGTTTTCTTGCAAGAAAAGCTTGTTTTCCTGTTACTGCATTTATAGTGCTGCTTTACTCCAGCTCCAACAGTGTCTATTAGTGATGGTGTAGTAGAAGTTAAAAGTTCTGGAGAAGAGAGTTTGTTTACTAAAGGCCTGATTATGAAGAAGATAGCTTGGACTGGAGTTCTGATATTCCTGACAGTCTGTTAAATTCAACAGCCACTCTTGGATCAGTAGTTAGTTTCATTAATTTGAAAAGTTCGCATATGTGAAGTGTGAATTTTTGAAGGTCAGGATGTTTATCACCTTATCTTAATGCCAGGATTGCTAGCTGAATTTTCTGCTGCACTGATTTTCTGTAGAGAGAAGACTTAGCTCTTGTGTGCTTTATAGAATGCTTCTAAGGACGAAAAATGCACCTTTGGTGCATGAATGTTCTTTTAAATGTGATTTTTGTGTTGCAGCCAAGTTGGTGTAAGATTTTAAGGATTCTGCCCCTTTTTCCCCCTATTCCCCTCTCCTAGCATTGCATCCTTAAGACTTTGCTTGGTTTTGTCTGGTTCTCATCTAAGATCATCATAAAACAGATGGCTCAGGATGCTGGGCTGACAGGTGCAATAGCAATTTCATTGCAGTAGGTTTTGAGATGAGCAAGCCAAGACATTTTTATCTTACTGTGCTTGAAAAATACTGCAAGGTCAGGATGTGCCGGTTATGTCCTATTGTAAAAGCTGACCTTGGAGCCCTACCTCATGGCTCCCTTTGTCTTTTATGAGGAAGGTGCACAAGGAGAGGGCTTTAGAGCAGCCACATTGTCAGATCATATTTCCTTCCAGTTAAGCTCTTGCACAGGACATCCAAATTGCTGTTGTTGAGTTTGAAGCGTCTCTTCACAAAACTAGTTGTCCAATGAAAATACTTCTTATGCTGAATGTAAGTGTGCCTCATACAAGCTGGGTCAGAGTAGGCCATGCGAATGGCTGAAAATAAATGAGATTGGTACTGAAGTGGGACAAAAGCAGTTCCTGCAGAAGCTTCATAAATGAATTTCTGTTAAAAGACTTCTAAGAAATTGTTGTGTGGCAAGTGGGTGCAGGCCACATTAAGAATCATAACCACCTAATACCAGTATTATATTTCAGCCTCTTCTACACTGCTTCAGGTTTCTTAGATGTGTGAAAAATTTTAGTTTCTCTTGGCTGAAGATCTTAATTCAGTCTGGCAGGGTAGACCAGCTTTCCCAGTAAAAAGAATCAAACAGTGTTTGTGCTAGCAACTTTGTATAACATATTAATATATTTTCTTGTCTCTCTGTTTAGTCATCTGCTACGCTTCAGACAAGCCACACTGAAGATGCAGAAATGAAAGATGCGCAGAATGGAGTCGAAGATAAATCAGAAGTTGAAGCAGAAGCATAAAAAACCCCTATTCCATTAGTTTTGTAAATGAAAGAATTTCCAGTGAATTAGACCTTTATTTTTCTACCTGGTTGGATAGTGGCTTCAAGAGAGCAGAGGCTGAAGCCACCATGCCACAGTCAGTTACAGCTTTATGTGGCTGTTCAAGAAGCTGAGTGGCAGCATAAATCTGGTTTAATCCTAGTGACTTTATTTATTCATTCAGCCTCTGTTACTGTTTGGGTTCTGTCTGAATTTACTCTGCTTGGTTTATTTGCATTTTCATAGAATCATAGAATGGCTTGAGTTGGAAGGGACTTCAGAGATCTAGTTCCAATCCCCCTGCCATGGACAGGGACACCCTTCACTCGACCAGATAGCTCAGAACTCCATCCAGCCTGGTCTTGGACACTTCCAGGGAAGGAGCATCTACAGCTTCTCTGGGCAGCATGTTCCAGTGCCTCACCACCCTCTGAGTAAAAAATTTCATCCTAATACCTAATCTTAACCTGCCCTCTTTCAGTTTGAAGCCATCCCCCTTTGTGCTGTCACTAGTTGCCCTTGTAAATAGTCTCTCTCCATGTTTCTTGTAGGCTCCCTTTAAGGTACTGGAACACCACAGTTTGGTCACCCCCAAAGCCTTCTTTTTTCCAGGCTCAACAATCCCAGTTCTCTCAGCCTTGTCTTGTAAGGAGAGGTGCTTCATCCCTCTTATCGTCTCAGTGGGCCTCCTCTGGACTTGCTCCAAAATATTGATGTCCTTTCTGTACTGGGACTCCAGAGGCGGATGCAGTGTTCCAGGTGAGGTCTCACCAGAGTAGAGGGTCAAAATCTCCTCCCTCCCCTGCTGCCCACTCTACTTTGGATGCAGCCCAGGTTACAATTGGCTTTCTGGGTTGTGGGTGCACATTGCCAGCTCATTTCCAGCCTCTCATCCAACAGCACCCCCAAATCCTTGGCAGGGCTGCTCTGAATCTGTTCATCCCCCAGCCTTTATTGATACCAGGGGTTGCCCCAACCCAGGTGCAGCACCTTGCACTTGGCCTTATTAAATCCTCATAAGTTTCACATGAGCCCACTTCTCAGGCTTGTCCGGGTTGCTCTGGGTGGCATCCTGTCCTTCAGCTGTGTCACCTGGATGGCTCAGCTTGGTGTCACCTGCAAATTTGCTGAAGGTGCACTCTGCCCCTTCATCCATGTCATTAGTGAAGATGATAGTAACACTGGTCCCAGTATGAACCCCTGAGGGACACCACTTGTCACTGGTGTCCATTGGGACATTGAACTGTTGACCACTATGCTGTAGATGTGACTGTCCAATCAATTTCTGATCCATCAAACTGTCCACCCATTGAATCATCTCTCTCCAATTTAGAGAGANAGTGCGTGGCGCTGGACTTCGCCGGCAGCCTCTTCCCGCACGCCATCTGCCTGGGGGACGCCGACAACGACACGGTCCGAGCCCGGAGCCCGGGATGGGGCGGGCGGGGCCGGGCCGGGGCAGNTTTGTGGGGAACTACAAATTTGTGGGGAACTACTGTGTCTAAGGCAGAAAATTACAGAAATGGAGGTAAATGACACCTGTAGCCCTTCCCTTGTCCACTGGTGGAGTCACTCCATCCTTGAAGGCCACTAGGCTGCTCAGATGGGACTTGCCCTTGGTGAAGCCTTGCTGACTGTCCCCAGTCACCTCCCTGTCCTCCATGTGCCTTAGCATAGCATCTAGGAGGATCTGTTCCGTGATCTTCCCAGGCACAGAGCTGAGGCTGACAGATCGGTAGTCCCTGTTTTGTCTTTGTTTCCTTCTGGTTCCAGCTTACTTTAATCCCAGGTTCTGCTTTCTAAATTTATTTCCCTGATTTGCTTCAAGTAATCAGCTTTTTCAGGTGTCCTTATGCGAGACTTAAGAACAAATTGGCGTTCCCAGTTCTTCTGCTTTGGGATTGCCCTCTTTCCCCCTGTTCAGTAGGGAGTCCCTTCCATTAAGTATTGTAACCTTTCTTGTATGCCTCCTCTTTGCAAATTGCTGAAGGTGAAGACTCTGAAGTCACAGCTTAAGTAATAAAGCTCCAATTAAACTCAAGAAAACTGAACTTTTCGTGGGTTTTTATTGGAATTTGCACAGAATTGGGAGGATTTACTGTCCTTTAGTTATTCAGTGTTTTCTTGTCCACACAGTCAGTGTCCTGATGATTTTTCTATGTTGTTTGTTCATTACCATAGAAAATTCCCACAATATTTGATACAGTATTTACCCATATATTTGCAAAAGGGAAAAATTACATTGCTGGAAACTCTGCAAAAAGCAAATCTGTAACCCATGCATAGAGCTTGTTCTGTGTTATCATTGCTACCTTCCTCTTCACCTACCACATTATAAAACTGGACCAGAGGAAAAACAAAAACAATATACCTGAAAGTGACTGGCTTTAAAGTGAGACTAAGTGATAATGGTTTACCTATTGCAAATACTTCTAATGAATTACAAAGTCCTGAGTGATTCTAATGTCTGCTTACCCAGATCTCACAAGAAAGCTATTACTCAGTATTCTACTTTTTTCTGCAGTTTGTGTGTCTTGTTTGGGGGTGGGTGTGCTTTTGAATTTTGTGGGGGCTCTTGGTTGGGGTGGGCTTTTTTGTTTGTCTGAAGGTATGGAACATAAACTCAACTGTTGTTTATCCTGTCATGTGGTGTTAAATTCAGCATCTCCAGTGTCCTGAGACAGGGCAGCAGGGGCATCTCTTTTGCCTGTTCTGCAGAGGAAAGGTAGAAAATCTGTCCCTCTCAGATTAAAATAAATGGACTTTTTTATGGTGAGAAAGATGTCTTTGCATGGCATGGACTGGAATTTGTGTGTATATTGCAGAGAGTATCTCTGTTTTAACATGTAATACAACGTGAATTCCCAGTCTCCTTTGCTGAAACAGAAATACTGTGTAAGCACTTAACTCGTGGGGGCTGGGGGAGTGCCAGTACCTGTCCTTCAGCAGTGCCAGCCCAGCTTGGACTCTGGAACTGTCACCAAAGTGGTGCAAGGCTTGCTTGGAGTGCTGCCCTGCCCCCGGGCCCCAGACACCAAATTCAGCACCTGCTGCTGGCTTGGACTTTAGTTAGAGAGCCGGGAGCTGCAGTGCTCTGAATCTCATGAGATGGGTGGGATAGGACAGAGGCAGGAGAGGTTCTTGGGAGGTCACTTCGCTTAAGGAAAGCTGATTTCATTTGCCTAATAAAGCCTTAGGGTTGCCAGGTACTGGGGGTGGTTTTCATGAGCTCTGACTGTAGTAAAAGCCCCGTGTATGTGAAAAACTTGTACCAAAGCGCTACCCCCTCTTGTGGGAAACTACACTGTGAATGTCAGCTGGGGTTAGAAGGGATTTGTAGAACTAGAAAAATAGTTAAGGGGGACAGGAATGCCCAGCCAGAGTACTTACTCTTCAGCAAGTGAATACCTTGATTTGTTTCTAATTACTCCTGGAAATACAAGCCTCTGTGGCTGAAACTGGTTTTGCTGCTAAAGCACAGGGCCAAGTCCTGATGATAAAATTCTAACTGTTCAACAGCAGTTTTCAAAAATCTCCCACAGGCATGATAGTTGTACATGTTTCTGAAAGCAAAAAGTGACGATTGCTGTGGCACATCTAAAAAAATCTAGTCAATGGTGCATCTGTTGTTAAGTGTGAGTCTTGAAAGTACCACTGTGCCCTTGTTGTTACTACGTAAACTATGAGATGTTTGAGAATGTAAATCTATTATTAGGGACACTAAACATGCCCTGTTCAGGCAGCTGAACAGATGTTCCGTGCTGTCTTTAAAAGTGGGTCTGGTTGCCGGCAGAAGGTGGCATACTGGTATTTGTAAGTGAGGTCATGCATGTAAACTTCAACTATAAACTTCCTTATGTATGTCCTTATAGAGAAAAACAAACCAACAATGCTTAAAATAAACAGTGACAGTACTGCCTTTGTAACCCACACCCGTGTGTCTGCGTGTGTCCCTGCTCTGCGGTGCGGTTTGCAGCAGCGCGCTCCGGGGGCAGCGGGCGGGCTCTGCCGCCGCCCCGCCCCCGCTCCCGCCATGCCCGCCGCGCCTGCGCTCTGGCTGCGCGCTGCCGCCGNCCCGCGGGGCTGAAGGGAAGCACCGAGCGGCTGCTGCGGCCCCAGGGCAGTGCCGGGAGGAGCTGGCGGCTCTTCCAGCTCTGGGGACGCACACGGGGCTTGGCGGGCCCTGAGCGGTGTGAGGGACGCAGGGCCTTGGTCAGAGCCCCCCAGGAATTCCCCCGCAACGGGAGTCTTTGTTGGGCTGCGGAGAGTCAGGGCTTCCCTCGCCATTACACGTGCCTTGGTGTGGCCTGGGTGGTGCAGAGCCAGAGGGGAGCTTAACTTTGCTAAGCAGGCGCTCACCTGTCACAGTGGTGGGGATGTAGCGGTGCTTTGCTGGGCACAGCAGATCACAAACAGGGTAGAGCCAAGTCTCGGTGTCTCTTTACCCGTGTGATGGATGGATGTGCATTGGGAGTGATGCTGTCAGCCCCAGAAAGGGTTGGTTTTGATTCATCTGTAACTAGGAAGAGGTTAGCTTAACCAGCTGTATGTCAGCTGTTTCTTCTCCTCAACAGTCAAGGTTTTTTTAAGCCTTATCCTGGAAAGTGTTATGACTAGCAATGCAGTAGATGATTAAAGGGATTTCCCCATTAAAAAAATGTTCTGTAGGGTAAGGGGAGCAGGGTGTTATGAAATGCACAACGTTTAAATACACAGAGGCATGATGCAGGAGATAGGATAATTGGGAATAGGCTCATCAGCATGGCTGGTTGGTGATTTTTAGAAATCTTCTTTAAAGAAATAAACACCGTTCTGGAATGCCTTTACCCCTTCAGCAGTGAGATCAAACATCCTGTGTAAATCTGTTCTAAGTGTTCTTGCACTCTGTTCCTGGATGGTTACATTTTTGTCATTGGCATCATCTTCCTTAGGTGATTCGAGTCAATCTAGATTGAAGAATGGAAGATGGAGTAATGATAATTGTTTTAACATCCAAAGAGGGTGTTAAAACAGTCAGTGTCACAACTGTGAAACAATGAGTGGAGAAGCAGGGGATAATAGGATGTTGCTCTAAGGAGCTGTTCTCCATCTCTTTTATCTGCAAGAATAAAATTAGGGCTTTTATATTTTCCCAGACCTTCCATTTTGATTCAAGATTGTCTCTTTACCTCATTTTGTTTTACTGCTTCTTCCCACAGAGTGATTTTAAGATACAAATTCTGAAATTTTTGCTGTTGAAAGAATACTGTTAATGTAATTGTGGATTTCTTCCTACTAACCCAATTTTCTTGTACAGCTGAATGAACTCGTGGTGGGAGACACCAACGGAAAGCTCTATGTTTACAAGAATGATGATAGCAAGCCCTGGGCTGTGCGATCTTGCCAAGGAATGGTCAGTTCTTGACAAAATTTCTAAATGGTTGGGCCTTTTGTTGTATGTGCAGCCAGCTATCCTTGTCCTTTGCCTAGGAATATGTAGGCTGGAGAGGAATGGCAGCCAGAACTGTTTCTGATGTCTTTCCTATAATTATTCAAGACTCCACTTTTGCCTACAGCCCCGTGGGCTGGAAGCGATGAGCAAGTTAATGGACAAACATAAGAGCTGGGCTTCTCTCCCACCTTTACCCTGCTCTGTGCACTGTGGGTTTTGCCCCAGGGCTCTGGCCAGTTGTGTTTCTGCCCCTTGACTCTGCTCTCCTGGTCCTTCAAAAGGCTGTTAGGAGTTCAAGAGATTCTTTATGGGAGAGGAAGGGTAGGGCAGAGGTTTATCCCAGGCTGCTGCCTTGGGTTGCCTTTTCTCATGGATGGCCTTGTTTTCTTTTGCAGCTCACGTGTGTCCGTGTGGGAGATGTGTGCAATAAAGGAAAGGTGAGAGGAGCCAAACTCTTCCCAGCTGTCTGTAGGGCATGTGGGAGGTGTTCAGAAGATTAGGGTCATGTCATGTGCTGAGTGTGGGGGAGGACAGACTGCAGGTGCCGTCTCTCCAGCATCTGCTTTTGCCTGTAGAGTTTTAGCACTACTGTTTTTAAACTGTTCCTCTGTTTATATGTAACTGGTATTTTTCTGTGAGCCTTATGCAGGTTTTAGAGAGCAAAGAAATCCATCCTATTTTCAGAGAGCTCTGATTTCCATGTGCCCTTGTGGGTGCACCACAAGGCTTTGGTGGTTTGAGGGTTGCTCCTTTTGCTCAGTGGCTTTTGCCTTTCTTGGGCTGATGTCTGCTGTGGGCTGTGGTCCTTCTGCCACTTGGCTGTGTGCATTTAAGGTCATCGAAACAAGACTGAGGCACAGAATAGTCTGGTCTCCCAAGCAAATTCCACTGGGTCTACTCTGACTCCTTTTGTTGGATTGCTGTTTCTGGGGGTTAAGCCAGGACCAATGAGTCCAAAGGTCCCTGCCTGAAATACTGTAGCTGTGTTTCCTCTAGTGGGGAGCAGAGCTGACCTGGGCATTGAGAAAGCCAGACATTGTTTGAGGATTGCACACATAGCAGTTTGATACTGTAGTCTGACAAAGATGAACAAGAAGTTTGGACCCTGCCAGCAGCAGAGAAGTTTGTGTGCTGTCCAAAATCCTCCTGTTCCCTCTGCAGCAGTCATTGTTCTTGATAATCTACCCTTGTGTCTTCCTTTGCCCTGTTGTGGGACAGCTTCTGCACTTTCTAAAAGAAGAAGAATCAAAAGGTTTTTCTCTTCTCTCACAGAATTTCGTGGTGGCAGTGAGTGCAGAGGGCTGGTTTCATCTTTTTGACCTGACTTCTCTGAATTCAAAACACCCAGATGCTTCAGGCCACCATGAGTTGGCAGGGGCAGAAGACCAGAAGCCAGTGTTCAAGCAGCACATTCCTGCCAACACCAAGGTCATGCTCATCAATGACATTGGTGAGCTACAGAGCTGGTGTGGGAATCCAGGGTGGAGCAGTTTGTGTGTGAGGCAGTGGGGAGGGAAGGTGGGGGGGATTTGTAGAAGGAAATTATTGACAGACACTCCCAACAAACCACAGCCAAGTCATGGAAGGGAGAAACAAGAACTTCAGGAATTTTTCTGAAGTGCAAGCTTTCATTACGTGGTTGGGGTCCTCAGGGATGCTAAATTACAGAAATCAGCAGAGTGTTTTCTGCATGTTTGGGCACTTAGGGCTTGAGAGAGTCCATCTGTCTTTCTCTTTTCCTGCAGATGGAGATGGGAAGTGTGAGTTGGTTGTGGGTTACACTGACAGGGTGGTCCGTGCTTTCCGCTGGGAGGACTCGTCAGAGAATTCAGACCATGTCTCTGGGCAATTGATCCTGTTGAAGAAATGGCTTCTAGAAGGTCAGGTAAGGAAAAAGGATGTTCAGAGCTGTATTTGTCATACAATCTTCAAGAGGTGGCTTTTTCAAGAGAAGAAGCACAGAATCTCAGTCCTATGAACAAAATGGTTGTTGTGTCCATGGCTTGAGAGGAGATTGGCCAGTGATTTTTCTGTATAGCTGGTGGGTTGGTCTGAGAAGCAGTTGCCTGATGGGAGAGCATTAGTGGGAAGTACTAGTGTTGTTTTAAAGTGGCTTTTGGTAGGGAACCAACATTTTTATTGAACTTGGACATTTTGCTCCCAGCTGAATTTGTGCAGTTGCTGCACAGCTCTATCAGAAGATTTGCCATATTCAAATTCAGTTGCAGGGGGCACTGTAAACCTTTTGGAGCTCTTTGCTCTATCCGTGTTTTTCTTCTGCCTCTGTAGGTGGACAGCCTGTCTGTGAACCCAGGCCCTGATGGCTCACCAGAGCTGATGGTGTCACAGCCAGGCTGTGGCTATGCCATCCTGCTGTGCACCTGGGACATGGAGCAGCGGGATGCAGCTGCGGGAAGGGACGGATCTGCCGCGAGCAGGTGAGGGGTGTTACAGCGGGAAGGGATGGATCTGCCCCAGGCAGGTGAGGGGTGTTACAGCAGGAAGGGATGGATCTGCCCCAGGCAGGTGAGGGGTGTTACAGCGGGAAGGGATGGATCTGCCCCAGGCATTCCTGCAGGGGCACATGAGCTCATGCCACTGTGGATGCCTGTTACAAGAGGGTGCCACCACATCACTGTTGTGAAGCAGGGGGTGCTGTCACTGTCCTTGCTTCAGTGACCTGCTGTGCTGCTGGAACCTCATCACTTAAGCCTGCCTGCACCAAAGCTTCTGTGAACACTCTTCATGTCTCTGTCACAAAGATGAATACTGCTGCTTCCCTTGTATCCTAGTCTCTTCTTGAACTGGGCAAGGAGAGTGGCAAAACCAGCTTCCTGAGAGTTCCTCACTACTGGGAGCTAAGGTAGGGAACTGAGTGACCTTGATTTCCAGAGAAAGGTCATCAGATTGCAGGGTAACAGCTGAGAGACTGGGACAAACCAAATTCATCTGAAGCCCAGAATAAAACTGGGCTCATTGACTTGTTTTCTGCAGGTGAGGCAATTAGAAGTTTTCCTAATGAGACCCCTGGCAGCCAGTGCTGTAAATCACAGCCACAGCAATCAGGATGAGCAGTGAGGTGCTTGTTACCGTCTTGGTGCTGGAAGGACCCTGGTGGGGAGTTTGAGTGCTTCTGTGGTGTTCTGTGAGACTTCAAGGCAGACACAAAAAACTGCAGCAAGAGGGGACCTAGGCAGGTCTCCTTGATGTCTTGGAGAACTCAGTGGAATGGTACCTGTTAGCCAGAAGCCAGGCCCAGATGTGATCTCTCACCAATGTGTTCAGTCTGGGCAGATACTCTGTGAGAAAAGCAGCCAGGCTTATGTAACAGTAATGATAAAAATTGTCCTTTTTTTCCTTCATTGAAATACAGGCCTTAGTGACTTTTTTTCCAGCTTTTATAAAAATAATTATTTATGCATCAAATCATTCTGGGTTTGTGTTTTTAAAAATCAGTGCATTTCTTTAATACCTGGGGTGGCATGTGTTTTCTTCCTTTACCATTAAAGGGCTCAACCTGTTCACAAACTCTGTCACTGTCTGGATTCATATAGCTTTGGAATATACTGCTCCTGAAATTGGTCTGTAACTTTTGCCTGTTGTCTTTCCCTTCTCCCTAGTGAGGCCCCTGTTCGAGATGTGATTCTGCACCAGACGTCTGGACGGATTCACAACAAGAATGTCTCCACTCATCTGATTGGTAGCATTGCCCGAGGTGAGGCATCAGCAGCTTGGGGTCTCCAGACCAGCAGTTGCCCCTGGTGTTTTTTCAGTACATCAGTCCAGAATGAAATCAGATTTCCTGTGGTAGAACAATAACTGTGAGAGGCAGCTGCAAGAGCACAGGGATCTCAGCTTCTCTTAGTCAGCTCTCAAAGATAGTTGGATATTTGCATGTGAGCTTTTTATAGCCTTTGTCCTTCCCTAGGTAGCCCTTATCCTTCACCCAGCACAAGAGTTTTTCTGCAGCCTCTGCTGAGCTGCATTTACTCAGTTTGAATGGCTGCCATGCCGTGCTCCTATAGATGTCCTTGATCCTTGCTTCTGCATGGCTGCAGCCTGTGCCTCCTTCTTCCCTAGATGCATCTCTTCCTTCCCACAGCCTCATCTCCATTCTCGCTTTTCAGCATTTGAGTCTCAGTTCTTGGTGGCTCTGTGCTGCTCCTCCTTCTCCTGTGCAGCCCCAACCTCTCCAGAGCTGCTTCCGTATTTCATCTGTATCATTGTCCTCTGTCTTCTTCCACTGTGTTGTGTTCAGGTCTTGTATCTAAAATCTGCACAGCTGCCAGCTTCTCTCAGCCCTGACATGCTGCTCTTGTGTCCAGACTTTCCTTGCACACTGCCATTGCTTTCCTTCTGTAACTCCTTGTGCTCTAACCTGTGCCTGGTGCACCTGCTGAACTCCCTTTTGGTACCTGTGGAGAACAAGCTTGCACTCTCCCTTGGAGTGCGTGGGCATAACAGAAGGCAGAAAACTCCCAGCAGAGATCACTTTCTCTTGTATCTGCTCTGCCCAAGTATTGCCTCCTGCAGTGCTGTCCAAGAATGATTCAGCCTGTCCAATGTAATTAGAGCTTGTGGACAAGAGCAATCCACTGAACCCCACCCTCTTCCTGTTCCTCAGAGGACCTTTTCTGCCCAGATCCTAACCTTGTCATGTTTTCAGCATCTCTGATGCTGCTGTAAGCAATATGGTCAATGGAGCATGAAATCAATTATTTCACTGCAAATGAAGGCTTGCATCTATTGAGAGATGTCTGTGAAAAATGAAGGCACACAGAATAAGGGATGAAGAGCAGGCTGTAAAAAAGCCCATTGATGGTGGACTGTCAGTAAAGAAACAGCTGAAGAGTGCCATGCTGACCAGTTTCCAAGGGGGACACAGCAGATCTCCTGGATCAGAGCCTGTCTGGGTGCATGTCACTAGGGACAGTTAAGCACCCAACCAGCTGGCTTTGCTCTAGGCTGATCTGCAGAAATTGGGTGGTTTGCAGCTGGGAGTGTGCAGGGGGCTGTAGCTTGGAGCTGTCTATGGGCACTGGAGGTAGGTTCACCTTGTTAACCCACTCTGGGGAAACTGCCTGCTTGCTTTCAGCTCTGCAGGCTTGCCCCTGACTGCCAGGTTTCCTGGGTTCCTCCTCAGGGAGCCAGTGCCTCTCCTGCGTTGTCACTGAAAGGATTAAATGCAGCCTTAGTTGAATACAGCTCCAGTCCTCTCTCTGAGAGTGTCATATTTTTAAAACTTGACCTTGCATGTCTTTTCTTTTTTTAGTAGCTAGGTAGAGAGTTTATTGAAGGGCTGAAGCAGCCCAGTGGTCAGGGGACTTTCCTCTTCAGACTTAATTAATGACATTTGTCAATGCTGTCCTGCACACAACTGGGCAAGGAAACGAGGTAGCCTGGATCAGCTTGGTTTTTATTGTTTTCAGGAGAAGGAGGGAATGATGTTTACAAAATGGTATCAACTCCAATAATTTTCTTTTGCACTTACAGGCTCCAGTGAGAATAGTGGCTCAGGTCTCTTTGCCCTCTGTACTCTGGATGGTAAGTCCTGCCACTGCCCTGGAAGACATGTGGGGCAGCCAAGGCCTGTGACTAATTCAAAGCAGGGAACCAGAGGCTCAATGCTTTTGACTTTCAAAAGAAAGGGAAGCTGGGCTTCAGAAACCCTTCAATGGTCCAGCAAGAGAATTTGATTCAAAGACTCCTTCTGCTGACATATTTTATATGAGGGCACAGAGGGCACTGTGAGGATAGGTGCTTGTTTATGTTCCACTCTCTCATGGCCAGTGCTCCCTGCCCAGTACTGCCACAGTATATCTGGATAATAGGAGCGTGGTAGGTGGGGTCAAGTGTCCAGTATGGATTTAGCAGCCAAAACCCATAGCCTGTGCTATTAGCAGCTAACTCTCAGCAGCCCTGAATGCTGAAGGAGTAGAGCCTAGCATTAGCAATCATCTTGCTCTCTTTTACTGTTTTCAAGACATACGTTTTTTTCTTTCATCAGGAACACTGAAACTGATGGAGGGAGCAGACAAGCTGCTGTGGTCTGTTCAGGTTGATCACCAGCTCTTTGCTCTGGAAAAGCTGGATGTTACAGTAAGTATCTGAGTAAGGCTGGGAGGAATGAAGACAAAAACTCATGGCTTTGTGTATATGAAAAAGCATGGCTTTGTGTATATGAACTTAGGAAGGGCAGAAGGAGTATGGCTCAGCTGGAAAAGGCTGGGATTATTTCAGGATGACACAGAGTGTTCTGACTGTGGCAGTACATTCTGCACTCAGGTCAGTCTGCCCAGCTGCAAGAGGTTGAGCTGTGTCTGCCTGTTAGACCCAGCATCCATTTATCCATTCCTAAACTTTTGTCCCCCAGCTGTTCTTCAATCTTACTGCAAAGCTAAATGGTTTTGCTCACTGCTAATAGCCTGATTGTCTAAAAGCTCTTACAGTACGTAAGGATTGCAGAATAGAAGAGAGATGAGCCCCAAGTGCAAAAATACTTGGATGAGATGTCCAGAAGTGACATCTAGACATTAGTGTTGTGTCTCTGAACCAGCAAGGAAGATTCTTGGCTGTCCCTGGGAATAAGTGATACCTGTGTAATGTGCAGTCCTCTGGTTCCTGCAGGGCAATGGGCACGAGGAGGTGATTGCCTGTGCGTGGGACGGTCAGACGTACATCATCGACCACAACCGGACTGTGGCCAGATTCCAAGCAGATGAGAATGTCAGTGCCTTCTGTGCAGGTGGGAAGCCTGGCTGCAAAGCCAGCCTTCACAGATTTTCCCCTCAAAGCTACTGTTCCCATCTAGGAGACTCAGAATTCTTTGTCTGTCTGCAGTGGGGAATAATATCCCTGTGTGCATATTGCAGAAAGCCCAGCTAGTCTTTCCTCTGGTGGCATCTGGGAAAAGTAAGGGTGAGAGAAAGTAGTGCTGGGGCTTGTCTGTGGTGGCTTGGAGATTTTTTTGTTGTCCTTTTTGGAGGTACTACAGTGGTCTCATGTCCTCCACACTGCTTTTTTAATTTGCAGTCTTCTAAGCTGTTCTTAAATGGAGATTAGGACCCCAAGGAACCAGCCTGGGTTTTGGCTCTGCTCAGTCCCTTCCCTCAGACCTGCAATAAGCAGCTTACAAATGCAGCTTCATGCAGTTCAGAGCAGCTTCTTGGATTGTCTCAGAGGGACTCTGTATACCCAGGCCCATATCTCTGCCCAGGTGCTTGCTGTTTTCTACTAAAAGCTTTGGTACCTCATCATGAGATGTCAATTATGCGCTTTGTCTTTCCTTTTGGAAGTAGTCAGATCTCCACACTTCTGCTTTCTGCAGGCCTCTATGCATGCAAAGAAGGGAGCAACAGTCCCTGCCTTGTTTATGTCAGCTTCAGCCAGAAGATCTACATCTACTGGGATGTGCAGCTGGAGAGAATGGAGTCCACCAACCTGTTGAAAATCCTGGATTGTGACCTAGAGTTTGGAAGTCTCCTGCAGGAGCTGGGTATAGGTGAGTGCAGAAAGCAATGTACAGAGCAGAGGATGTACAGAAGGAAAGAGAAGGGCTGCTGGTAGATGATAAGCTGGGAACTGGAGTATTTCTGGAGGAAGAGGCTTTCCCATTGCCTGATGAGAATGCCTAACAGCTGGTTTTCTCTCTTTTCCTTAGACAGAAGCGATGTTTCTGCTGTCAAAAACCTGATTCACAAAACACTCTATTTTCCTGAGAAATACCATCTCAGCAGCCCCTCGCAGGATCCTGCTGGAACAGATTCTTCTGCCCACTGCAGTGGCACCCAGGATCCCTTATAACAAGAAGGCTGACATCTTTAATGCCAGCACAAGCTCTTCTGCAGCTGGAATTGGGCATCTGATGAATATCACTGTTCTTTCCCTACCTTGTCAAATCTTCCAAACAAGAAAGGATCTACAGGGTGTGAAGGGATGTTCTTGACTGTAGACTTGCCTGTGTGTGGTGGGTTGGTTTTGTCTCTGGCTGAGGCAGCTACAATAACAGAAGGGGGCAAGGATCTTGCACGTAGGCCTTCTGTTGCAGGTTTCTGTATTCCTCACTAACTAAAGTGCTCCACTGGTCATTGTGAAGGAGCAATGAGGTCACAGATGGAGAGAACAGCTGAGTCAAGTCTCCATTTTGACCTATTCTTACAAGTACTTCAGTGAGCACTTCTGAGTCCTTAGCAGGATCACAGTGCAGGAATTGGAGGTGGAGGAACTGAGTTAGGGTGCAGGCATAGGCCTTCTCTCCCACTTAGGTGTATTTAAAGTCGAGCCATGGGCTGCTGGTCGTTGCTTTGCTGCTGCTCTTCCACCAAGCAGTTTCTCACAAAGCACCTGTTCTGAGTAGCTGGAGACATGCACAACTTGCACTAATGAGGTGTGGAGAGATCCAGCAAACCCAGCTCTAGTCAAGAGTCATTGCTTGCCTCCATCTTCTTGGGCAGGGTGATCCCACAGAAGGCTATGACTTGACAAAGCAGCTGTAAAGTGGTCAGTAAGACCAGTCTGACTTAATTGTGGACCTGTGGTGCTATGAGAGCTTGGCCATCCCACAGTAATCTGTGGAAATGCCAGTCTTGCCTCTTGTTGTGGAGAGTATCATGCTTTGAGTCCTGCACAACTGAAAGGTGGGCTGGAAGTGATGTTCCATTGGCTGGCATGAGGAGTCTGGTAGAGGGCAGCTCATTTGCAAAAGCCCAGGCATGAAGCTTTCCACATGCTGTTGTTATTGTGCTTTTCTCTCTCTCAGCTTGTCCCTTGCCTAACTCAGCTCATTAGGAAAGGGGTAGCAGGCTTGCCTGCTGGCTTGCATCAATTATCCCCTCTCACTTGTGTGGTGTTTTATTGGACATGTGTGATGGATGGAGCTGTCCCTTCACCCTTAAAGCAGCCTGAGTCACAGCAAATACAATTCAGTGATCTGGAGCAAGTGGCAGCATTTTAAGATCCTGCAGACAGTTGAAAACCTGCTGTGCTTTACTCTGCAAAATATCCAAGGGCAGCCCTAACTGGGAGAAAATGCTTTGTATAGAGAAAAGAGTGTCTTGCCCTTGGGTCAAAGTGACTGTTGTTGAAGCAACTCTGTGTGGTAGAAGGGCAGGATCTTTACATAATAAGCCTTAGCTGTTCTTTGCAGTTTCCCTCTGTAGATTTACATAAGCTTTCCAGAGGACAGTGCTGTCCTCTGCATTTGGTAGCAGTGGAAGTTGGAGCATGGGGCAGTGAAATAGTGTGACCTGCTCTGTACCTGCTAGCTTTCTTCTCAGGCCACTGTATCTTCTCACTTTCTAACTGCAGTAGAAGTTTCTCTCCATTTTAATGGCCCTAATGAGAAGCATTTTTAAATGTTCCCTTGTCATACTAACTGCTTGTGTAAAACTGGACCCTTCAGGCACGACCTTTCACATAATAATAGAGAGCTTACTAACAATGGTGTTGAGAGCAGCAAGGCTTGAGTCTGTGAGCTGTGGAGAGCTGATACCAGCTGATACTACTCGTGGGCTAAAGCAAGGAGTTTGTCTTGAAGCTTGTCAGACCTAGACTGTAACCTCAACAAATTGTCAGCTCTTGTGACATTGAGATGTGCAGCCACCCATCCCGACAGGAATCATCACCACTGCTTCTGGCAGATAGGGCCTGTCAGGGAAACAGGATGGCCTACACTCATAACAGAACAAATTGGTGCTGTCTATCCATGCCAAATATAAACCTTTATTAGCAACACCAAATATAAATCTTTATTAGCAACACAAGCACAAGGGGTGTACAAATGGGTGCATATGGCTGGAACTGTTTTATGCAAAACAAACTTTACTATACAGGTCGAATGGTTTCCAAGAAAGGAAGGTCAAACTGATCCACTGTTGGACTATTAATTGTTGAGAAAGAATGAGAAAGGGTTACTGAGGGAGAGATGACATTTTCCTAAGAACCATCTGTAAAAGAAAATGGGACCAAAGCATTGCAAATGTTGGGCAGGGCCATTTGTGCACCCCAACCCTCTTTTGCCAGCCTGAGGATAACATTGCTGTGTGCCATGCAAGCCCAGGCAATGCACACTATGAAAAGCAGGGGTGAGAAAATACAGATACTAGAAAAACATCTGTTCCCCAAAACTTTTCAGCTCTTAAAAACCATTGGAGAGGAAAAATACTAACATTTGAGGGCTTCCCCTGACAGTTTTATACCGTGTGCAGCACATAATAAGTTGCAGATGCATTTTGCTCCTGTGCCCCTTGTGCACAAGAGAAAATGAAAAGTGTCTACAGAAGAATTAACTGAACATCTGTGTCATTCCTTGGCCAAAGGATGGCTTTCCTTATTTTTTTCCTGCCTTGAACTCCTAAGCGCCAAATACTTCTTGAAGTCTCTTATTGGGTCTACTTCCATTGGCAACAGTTTTTCTGTGAAGTGTCTGTCTTCTCAGGAAAGGAGCCACTTAAGGCTCTGTCTCTGGACTGACAGAGTTACATTATACTTTCTTTGTAACTAATTGTCTCTTTGTCCTTGCCAGCCAACACAAGCCACAGAGTTGGACCTAGAAGTGGTTCCTTCCCACATAGCAGAGAATGTTGTTTCCTACTCTAGCAGATTGGCATAACCTGCTGGTGCTGGGAAACTTTTCAACAGGGCAGCATTTGCGGGACACGTTTGTATGTCCCAGTGCCAGCACACAGCAAGTGAGGAGTCTGACAGTATTCTCAGGCACTGGGGGTATTTGCTGATAAATGATTCATGGCTTTGGTTCTGATGCTTAATTTACTAGCAAAAAAATAAAGGGAGAGGGTTACCATATTTTCCTGAGACATAATAAACCTGCTCTCCATCCCTGCCCTTGTTTTTATGATCTTTCTACTTTAATTTAGTTATTTCTATAACACTTCAGGTGTATCCTGGCATGTGCCAGTGGAGTCTCTTGAAAGGAGGATTGAATGCAAACATAGGTATGTGGCTCGATGGTCTTCAATGCCATAGCTCACCAGCTGGTAGTGAAAGAAGGAGCAAGCCTCTGGGAATATGGATGGCTGCAGCTCCCATTCTGTTCAAAACCAAGTGACCCCAAGCTCCTGGAAGTGATCCTGATTATGGCTTCGGCAGAGTGCATGTTCTCAGGAAAACAGAAGTCCTTCTCTCCACCCCTGGGTGTATTGCACACTGTTCCAGAGATTTGCCGTGGCAGGTGTTTCCCTGCAGACTTCCACAACTGCTGTGCCCACTCTATTAAAAAATAGCCCTCATAGAAACTGGCCACCAAGGTGGTTCAAAGAGATTATCCCTAAAATAATAACATTCCATCTTTTATGTTGAAGGGACAGGCCTCATCACGAGGAAGCCAGTGTTGGACACATGCAGGATGTGCCTATATGCTGCTCTGAGCTGGCAGTCTGTACTGAACTTCTGCTTTCTGTGTGAAAGTGGTAGCATTTTTTGATCTTCAGTGAAAAATACCTTTAGATTATTCCTTTGTTCCCTTTATCCCCTAAAAGCAATAAAGATTACTGCAATTGGGAGTAGGGAAGTGTATCTGCTTAACAGACTTCTCCAAGAGAACTACAGTTAAGAGTCTTCAGCCTTGCCAGCCAACTCAAAAATTACTTACTGTGTTCCCCAGTATTGGAAGACTTACGAATTACCATATTTGTAGATGGGCAATGTTGATGATTCTTTGAGATGTTGTAAGTCCTATTTTACCATCACATTTTAAAGCCAAGACTTCTTTCTTTCACAATGGAAGCTGTGTTTCAGATGTAATGATGCAAAAATGCTTTGGAGAAAGAAAAATATCTTTGGACTAGAATTCAGAATACACGTGTCAAAGCACAGTAACAGTGTGGCATTTTATGCCAAGTAACTTGGGGAGTTGAAAACCCACCAGGAGCTGTGTTGGTGAGGAAAACAGATACTGAGTCTGTAAGATTAGACTGTGATTTAGTGAATGGGTTGAAATGAGGTGTCTGCCATGGCATCATGACCTGCAGTTCTCATTTAGTGGTATAAATGGGGTTTTTTTCTGGAAGCTCAGCCTGCAGCAAAGCTTGGTGGAGAGGTTCGAAGATAACTGTTGGCAACAGATTTCTCCATGTCTGGACAAAAGAGACTTCTACTGAGTGGATCTGTGTGTTCAACTGATAGGGACAGGAGGAAGGTGAAGAGCCTATCTTCTGCCCTGGAGCTGATTTCAGAGCTGAGAAAAGGACTCACACTAATTTAGTGCTTTCTTGGAAACATTCTCTCTGTGACTGAGAATTTACAACAAAGAGGAAAGGCTGGCAAGATTGTGGCACAATGTGCAAGTGTATTAGCAACAAGGGTACAAGGCAAGTGTTAAAAGGATTCTTTAAAAAGGAAAGGATTCCTTTTTGAAGGAAGTTTGTCACTTACCAATGTGAGCAGAAGGAAAGGAGGATGCAAAGAAGGAGTCACTAAGCAGAGAAGAGAGGAATAGGTAGGGCTAGAGATTTTCACCTACTCTAGCATGTTAATTCACAGGGGAGCCCAAACTATTAGTGGTTTAGGATTTGAGGCATGTCAACCACAGAAAGGGTACAGAAAGGCTGGAGGATGTTCTGAATATGAGCAAAAGCAGTTATTCCAAGACAGACATGTAGGAACAGCACCTGGTGAATTCCAGCAGCAGCTAATGTGCAGGTATCTGCAGGGCTGCAAGTGACAGGCAATAGTCAAAACAGAATTGTCAACTCAAAGTCCTGGCAGTTTTCTGTAGGATCCTATCCAACACTCTTTTAAAATAATTGGAAAAATTCCTGTTGGCCTCAGTCTGAAGGCTCCTACTCACCTACACCCTTGCCCTAGCCAGGGCCCAGCTGCAAAACTAAGAATGGGCACTGCTCTCACAAGGAAGTGGCCAAGACTTAGAGCTGGCACTCCCCTTCCTATGCACTTGTGGGCACCAGCAAAGCCCAGAAGAAGCTGTCAGACTCTGGAAGGCAGCAGAGACCTGCATGGGTGTCAGCAAAGCCCAACAGAAGTCCCGTGCTGCTCCACAGGGAAGCAGGGCTGCATATGGGCCTCTCAAAGCTTGGCAAAAGCCCTGGGATGCTCTGAAAGGCAGCAGGGCCCCTTGCAGGGCAAAGCAGAACTCAGCAAAAACCCCAGGGAACTCTGGAGGGAAGCAGGGCCCCTTGAGGGAATGCTAAAAGTCATCAGATAGAGTTAGGTGGTTGTGGTTAGGTGTAGGGTTAGGGATATGTTTTGAGTTGGGGTTAGGGGTTGGGTTTTGTAATATGGTTTGGGGTTTAGATTTAGGGGTTAGGTTTAGGCCTTGGAGTTTAGGTTTAGGGGCTGGGGTTAGCTTAATGATTAGAGTTTAGGGTTGGGGATTATGGTTGGGTTTTAGGATTAGGGTTTATCGTTAATGTCTATGATTAGATTTCTGGGGTTTAAAGTCAAATAGTAAGTGTTGGGGTTACAGTGTTAAATTTAGGGGGTTATGTTTCATGTTAAGTTTTTATAGTTAAGGGGTGGTGATTTGATTTAGGTGTTAGAATTAGCATTAAGTTTTAGAGTTTGTTTTAGGGGTTAAATTTAGGATTGAGATTTAGTGCCTTACATCTTAGATTTAGGGTCATTGTTAGGGTTTATTTGGGTTAGGGCTAAAGTCAGCTTTTGGGTTGTGGTTTAGAGGGTTTTTTAATGGATCATAAAAGTGAATGAGTAATAAGATTTGTAATGGACATGGTATCAGTATGTACAGATACTTGTTCTACATGGTGTATTTAGAGGGCAGTGAGAATTGCAAACTGGGTGAGTTGATGCATATAGAAACAGGTGTTTTGTCTGTCACAAGCAAGATTTTGTCAGCAGAATTGGCCCAGGTAGACTGCAGCTAGAATACAAGATGGTTTAGTACAAGTGTGAGCTGCCTAGACCCCTGGATTTGAGAAACCAGTCAGGCATGCAAGTGATACAAACCCAGGAGGAATTACTGCTACTTTGGAAGACAGGCTCATGGAGTAGGCATGTTTTCGTGACTAAATGAGAAAACCATTGGTGCCACTTGAGAGATTCTTGGAAAGCAGTTCATGCAGCCAGAAATAGTCAGATGCACAAGCAGAAGAGTGGCAAAGAAGTCAAGGAAAATATCAGAAGCTGCAAGATATGATGACTAACAGTATAAGTCTGATATTCCTTGTAGGAGCAGCAGATGCCAGTCACGCCAACTATCACTTCTAAGTAAATCCCAAATCATATCAGCCAGGCTTTACTCTGATGTCCTTAGCATGTGTTAAACTACAGCATACAGCTGTAGAGAAAAGAACTAACAGCAACAACAAAAAAGCAAAAATGCATACACACATTTTTTGAGAAGCACAACAGGGACAATGACCAGTTTGATAAAGAAGGAAGAGAGTCAGCGGTGTTTAATCCAGGAAAATAAGCAAAATGGGGTTGTCATAGCATTTTAAGGGTGGATAAAGGTGCATTTCAGTTTGGATAGTGAATCAGTCTAGTGCATTTTTCCTAGAGCTAGTTAAGAATAGATTATGTATTTTTAATACAGCTATGCTTTAGTATGGAAATTAAAAGGAAAAAAAAGGAAATTAAATAAACCCAATTGCTAAGTGACTTCGTAATCACCTTTAACACTCTAGATGAGTTCACAGTTCTGTAGCCTGAGCTGATACTACAAGTTCTCATTTTGTGCGAGAGAAGCAAAGTTGATGGACTATGTGATGCCAGGACTAGAGGTTGATGATGTGTCTGTGCTCAATCACTGGATTTCAAGTTGAAAGAAAGGAGCTGACAGAGCAGAAGACTTGGTGCTGTAATTCATCTCAGCATTTAGACTGAGTGGCAGGATCTCCAATGAAGCAGCAGAAGGAACAGGTGTGCAGCTCTAGCAGCTGGAGTGCAGAGAGGAGTGGCCTGGCCAGGAGAATAGGGTGTGCAAGCCTGGTTACAGGGTATAACACCTAGAGATGGTAAGCATTGCCATTCATATAATATAGCTTAGTGTCCATGGATGCAATGGCAAAGCCCAAGCCCCTGTCAGTGATTTAGGCATATGCACTCAAGATTTCTGCTAAGGTTTCTTAGAACTGAGAACTCTAAAACTGTTTTTGCCACAAAGTTTTCCCAAGAAAATACTTCTGTTCTGCTCTGAGCCAGCAAAAAGCAGCAAAATCCAGTTTCCCAGAGTACAGGCAAAGGGAGCAGAGCCCTTCCAACAAAGAAACAGGACTGGTGTATGCTGGCATTGAGGCAACGGGTAGGGAAACTTTCATGGTAATCTTTGGAGGTCTTTGGAGAAAACGCTGTTCTCCTGTCATAGAACAACTGGAGGTCGTTCACAGAGACTCTCTTGTGAACTGAGTGTATTGTAAAGTCACTAAAAGGGTAGCATAAATTTATTACAGAACCAGAAATTGGAGTGACTAGGGCCAAATAGCAGAACAAGAACGAAATGCCCACTCGGCACATCAGGACAAGCAAGAGGGTCCACTGAAAGGAGGGTATCTCAAGTTGAGGCACTCCCAGTGACAGCTTCCAGCACCCACTTGCCTTTTTCTCACTCCCCGTTGAATGCCTCAGCCTAGAACTCAGCAAGGTTAGGGGCATTGGAGCCTCACCCTCATCTCTGTCTTTTGTGGCAGCAGGTCTCCAGACATGGGGAATGCAGCCAGTCACTGATCAGGCTCTTCAGAGGCATGTAGAAAAGGCAGCTCCTCACTCAGTGCTTTAAATCTCAGGACTCCTTCCTCCAAGTCGATGCAACACTAAAAAAGGAGAGAGACAGTTATTTGCTGGACATTTCAGATAGTAAACCTCATGATGTATATGACAGGGGAGAACCTGTAACACCGCTCTGGGTTTGTAGAGACCTTACAGTTTTCCTTCTCTGTACCACATGCTGCCTCCTTGCTCCAGTTCCCTGTAATGGAATTAACCTCCAAACCCTTCACAGGGTCATTTCCTTCCCTTCTTCCTATGACCCTCTCTGAGTTGATGCCCTCACATCACTCAGCCATTCAACCCATTGTTTTTCCTGTTTTATGAGTCTGGCACATGGCCCCAAATGCGTGACAGGCAGGAGCCAGCTTGCTGCGGCCATATCCTGAGCCACCCAGGAGCCAGGCTCAGCAGAGCACTGACCCTGAGCCAAGCTGACAAAAGGAGAAGGACTCTTTCCACTCATGGCCAGTGAGTGTTGGACACTGAATGTGATCATACAGCTTCATGTGGCTTAAAGCAAGGACAGAGCTTGTTCTCATCTGCCTTCAAAGGGCAACACTGGTCTAACTCTTGCCTTTTCTTGTCTCCTCTTCAGTTTCCTCTTGCTGCTTTCAACTTGTATGGTCAGGAATACAGAGAATGGGAGATGTGATAGTGTGCTACTGAGTGTTTTCTTTCCTAAAACCTTTAAGAAGGACTGGAATCAGTGACTCAGAGCATACTGCACCCAGTCAGGCAGCTGTGTGACATGCATAGCCCTGAGAGAACCTGGACATTAGGTAATTCTGATGGTGCAACATCCAGATCTTGGAGAGCTTCCTGAGGGGAACCCTAAAGTAAGCAATGAGCTGTTCTTTACCTTAAGAGACAACAGAGTCTGGAGGCCGATGCAAATCTCCAGCATTTCATCATCTGAGAAGAGAGAAGAGACTGATCAGGCTTTAGATTATGTAATAATGCCTCATTAAAGAAAGTGTGTCTCTCCTGTAAAAGGATATGAAATACAGGAACATCTGATTCATAATTTTTTATGGTTATAGTCTCTTCAGTATAAAGTAGATAAAAAATAACAAGGAAAAGGACAAGTTAAACACACCAACATTAACAAGCAGATGGTAACAGTGACAATAATAAATCAGCACTGCCACTCAGTGATCAGCCTTTAAAGGAGCTGTGTTGGCACAGTCCTGAAGATGGTCAAAAAGAACTTTGCAGCTGATAAGAGAAGGAAACCATCATTATCATGACTACTGTGAGATAAATTTGAGGGGGTTTGTGTGAATGTTTGAAACCTAATATGAGATATCAGAAAGCAGTTGTGAGATCCCATAGAATTTACTATGGGCTCTGTAAGGGAAGGACGAAAGGCAAAAGGCAAGCAGCAGGGTGAATCAGGGGAGAACAAGCTGGGAAAATGGAGAGGAGAGGGGATAAGGGGGCCAGTCACATGCAAGCAGGCTATTGGTTCAGTTGTCTGACCAAAGCCTGCACCTAATGACTACAGTCTATCAGATCTTACTAAATTTTTTTTTTTTTTTCATGTAACTTGTCTGTCCTATTCATAACTGCTGCAAGTCTTCAGTGTCAGCAAACATAAAAGATTAAAGGGGTTAAAGTGGTAGCTAAGGAGGAATTCCCCGGTCCTGGAGTCTGCAGGAATCATCAGCCACTTGTAATGTCATTAGCACTTCCCATGTCTCCTGGAGGCCTGCTTGCCCTGTGTGGATGTAATTTATAATTTATTTATAATCAAGTAAGTGAGAGCACTGTGTGCACAGGAGAGAGATGTAAGAGACAGGTGTAGCAATTCTGCTCCTTCCGGGCAGCCATTTCCATGTTCCAACAAAATGGATAGTAGGTAGTAGCTATGGGATAAATTCGCCTGTGCTGGTACTAATACAGATTCCCCATGAAAGGCAAGAGCAAGCAGAGTGGAAACCAGGAAAGAAGAGCAAGCTGGAGTGGGTAAGAGGAGGAAGCTCTTTCTAGATAACTTAGGAATGTGGGAAGAATGTACATGGAAATGAGGGAGCAAGGGAGGCCTTGGAAGATGAACAGGACTCATTGAAGATGGAGAAACAGATTAAAGCAAGGAGATAAAGCTGGAAGACTAATATGGAGAAAGAATAGGGTGGGGAAAAAGACAACCACGTTGTTTTCAGCATATGCACAGCTTGATGTAAATGCAGAACATGCAGCCTTTCTGCTGTTTTCTGGGCCTGCCTCAGTGCCTGCTGGCTTGACCTTGTCTCCTATGGCTCTTTTCTTCAAAAGGTCTTGCTTCAGGACACTGAAGGAGACTCAGCACTCTGAGACTTCCAGGTTCTTTCAGGATGCTCCCTGCAGCAGAGGCAGAGGAGCACACAGAGAAGCACTCTAGGAAATAAGATGTACCCTCTGTTACTTTCTCTGATGACTTCCAGCCAGCCAGAGATACAAGTGCCCATTCCAGAGGAGAACATAAGGCACCAGAGGATTAATCAAGCTATCTGCATAATTTTATGAAAGGTCCATTTTAGAATCGAAATGAGAATTTTTACATCTTTAGTTAAGACTGAAAAACCATCTAATTTCTCCCCACTTTCAATGTCTTCTGTCTTCTCTGTATTCTTCCTATGCCCTTTGCCTTTGGTTACACTGAAGGTATTCACCATGTATGGTGATATTGGCCTGCAGTGGAGGTGGCCACATCACCGACCTTCCACCGTGTTATGCTTTTTCCCAAAGTCCTTTAAATGCCCTTGGCAGGGCAAGAGGGACACAAACAAGGGAGAGGTGGGGCTAGGACTCTCACCTACAACCAGTGCTGAACACAGCACTGTCTCCTGGCCAAAATGCAATTCCATCTGTTCTACTCGGCCAACAACGCTGGCGATGGGAAGAGAGAGGTCTCCACAGTCCATGGCAGACACTTCTTCCAGCCTGTGGGACACAAGAGGTGTTATTGCCTCAAGTGGAAGAGGAGGAGGAAAACCAGGACTTCCCACTGATATCAGTTCTAGGTCTCAGTGGGAGCAGGCCCACAAGAGGGGGAATCTCTTTCATACAATATGTCTGGAGGCAGATTCAAGAAGCAAAACCTCATCACCAGCCGCCAGCTGGGCAGCTTTGCCTTTCAGTACATGCAGACAGAATTGCACAGCTCTGCCTCCAAGTCTGGGGTCTGCACACAACTTTGCCACTGCTCTAATGCCCTGTAGTTCACCTTCTGCATCTTCTCCTAAACAGCCATGGGCACATGCAAAACTGCCAGAAATTATCACTGGGGCTGGGAATCCAGAGTGCCTGGGTTCTTGCCACAGTTTTTCCTTTAGGTGTCCCTCCTTTCATACTATGCAAAGACTTACCCCAGCTGCTTTAAACACCTCTTGGAGATGAGGTTTGGTAGACACCCAGTGTTTACCGTCGCTTTCAATACCTGACCTTGGCACTAGAAAAAACAACAACAGGTAATTACTGTGGGCTCAAACTCAGCATATTCCCTCTTCCAACAATGTGACTTGGACTTTCTGAGCAACATAGCTAAGATGTGATGTTTTAGGCAGTAGTCAGAAGGCAGGAGGTTCATCCAAGACAATGGTGGTTTCCCCAGTGCTCTGCAAATTGCTCTCAAACACTTCCTTTTGAATTTGTCTTCCTTCTTTTGTATTTGATTGCCCAGACACTTATTTTAGTGACTTCAACTTAAGAGTATTCCTGTCAAGAGATGCACACTTAGAGAATTTGTTCATAAAACCCACATGGACTTTGTTAGCAAAGCAGTAAGTAATATGCAAAAGTTTCTAAAGGAATACAAGCATGTGCTAGTTTTTCTAGGTTTCATTTCTCCATTTCTTCTGGCGTTGCAGGGAACAATGTCCCAGAGCTAAACGTTTGTTCTCAGTAGAAAAGCTGCAAGAGGGAGAAGTCTGAAGGAGAAGCAAGAGCACCCAGGACAAACACACCTCAAATGAGCTTGAATTTAAGGCAGTTCCCAAGATAACTGGCAAATCCATGTGACTCCTGAATCCAAGACACAACCTAATCAAGAGGTGACTATTTTGTGTAGGGCCTACGTCGTGTTCCTATATAGCTCTTTAAGGGTATAAGACATTATATTACAATAGTCACAGCTGGTGTCATTTAGCAAAGGGGGAGGCTGTGCCCTGCACCTAAGTAACCTGTGCATGATTTTACTGGAATAGTTCCCAGTGCCTTGCACATTTCATTTCTTTACCCCTTTGAATATGAAAGGGAAAAGGAAAAGTGATTGCCATCTGTTTTCTGTCTCCTCTGCAGAGAGATCCTTAATGGCAGGCCACAGGTGATGAAGTAACAGCAGCTTACATTTATTTCAGGGGTCTGGAAACATCGGGTCATCAAGGACAGCAATAAGAAAAAAAAAAAAAAAAGGCGGAAGAGGACTTAGTAAAGGAACTGGAAAAATGGAATAACTGTCATGTACAAAATGCATCTTTACCTATGGTGGCTAATAATACCTATTCTTGATGGCCTGGTTCTTCAAGCCTCTGTCTTACACCAGAGCCTCAAAAAAAGTCCACCGAAAAAACCCACCCACAAAATTTTCCTTTTGGGAGGCTCATTGTATTCCTACTATCATTTGTGTTTTTCCTGTGATTCCTTCTCTTCCATCCACTATGGCACTCTGACATGAACTGCTCAGAAGCAGCAAGAGACCTGCCACTTCTTCTCTGATGCTCAGTCCCAACAAGTTTAAATGCCTGAACACCTTAAGCAAATCAGCACGGCTTTGAGGGACCCAGTGTAGCACCAGCAGGGTCAAGGGAAATGTCTCAATTTTCTGATTTCTTATCTAAGCCTCTTTATGATTATTAATAATCAGAGAGAGCTACATCCAGTATTTCCAAGATTTCATTTTCAAGAATGTGCTGTCTGTGAGTAGTAATAAAGAGAAAGAAGAAAACAATTCCTATGAGAAATACTGGAATGCTGCAAACAGACAGTACCAAGGGGGACCCTTTCAGCCCAAACCATTCCGTGATTTTATGGGAAAATATCTCCCTTCTGATTTTAGAGCTCTGCAATGTCTATGCTGCCTGGTCCCCCTGACACATTTGCCCTGCCTGACAAGGCTGTGGCCAGACGAAACAGAGAGGCAAGATACAAAGCACAGAGTGCAGGTGCATGCCAGACATCTCCCTCCACATCCTCTCTACTCAGAAACAAGACCTGGAGCATGGATAGCAATTGCTAAGGAATCACTTGGGAGCAGCAGACTTGAGATGCATGAGCTGCTGTTGTTATAATAAGCTTAAGCTGTATCACTAGGCAGATTACTGAATTTTGTTTCAGAGCAGGCTGGGAAATCTGCAAGTTAGAGACTTGATAGGATATAACAGGCCAGTGATTATTCTGTAGAAAACAACCTTTAATCTCATTCGGTGTAAACAGCTCTTGACCAGTAACCATTTCCCTAGAGAACTCACCAGGAGCCTGAGGAAAGTCCTTGGTCCAGCATACCACAAATGCAATGCAGGCAGCTCATAAGCACTGCAAGCCTTCTTGGACTAGAAGGGCTTGTCATCACTTTACCCACTCTCAACCCTACTCCAGAATTTTCAGTCTATTATTACAGTCACATTTATTTTTTATCTAAATGTCAATTATGGGAATTTCCAAGAAAGAGGGGAAGGGGACTCAGTAAGGATCACTATTTATAAAAAGCTGCGTTTTCTGAAATTATGTCAGTTCCAAAGGCAAGAAGCTGCTTTAGCAAACAAAAGGCTGATCAATCCCAGGTTGCTTTGGCATAGAGGAAAACTGGCCTTCTACAGCAGCGAAATCTTTCAGCATCTATTTCCAAGTCAGCAAGAGACAAGTCCCACCACAAGAAATTACATCTTGATTTTATGTTGCAGATGCCAGTCGTGACTAGGTTTCCAAAGTGCTTTTCAAACATTGTCACAAAAAGGGGCAATTCTGCTAAAGTACCATCTGGGCAACCCACCTAAGCAAATAGGAGGGTGAGTGACTGCAGTACAACTGTCATAGACTAGCTCTGTCTGTGATCTCTGGGACTTAAAAGGCCTTAGACATAGGGCAGCTAAAACCTGTTAGAGTGAATCTATGTATCACTGAAGTCTAGATATATTTGGGTTTATTCTCTAGTCAAGTTCAGTTACAAGCCAGGTGATGCAGTTGTTACCACTTTGAGATTTTCAGCATGCTTGCCTGTGTGTAAATGATAGATTATTTTTTCTCAGGAGTCAGGGGAAAAAAGACTTCTCTGGGGCTGTGCTTCATTTCTAATAAAAACTGCACTATAATCAAGCAGCTCTCCAAAAGGTACAAGCTCACCTCTCTGGTTCAAATGAATTGCCAGCCTGAGTCCTATTTCCTGCCACAGCTCTGCTGCTGACAGGAGAGGCTGTTTGAAGTTCACAAATGTGATCAAAAGCAGCAAGACAAAGAGAAGGAGAGGGGAGCTTCCCTTCCTTCGGTGTAAGATCAAGTGTGACAAACAGTGACTGGCTCCTAGGAAGGGCAGGAAAAGAGAGAAATGGCTGTGCAGAATTCAGGGAGCGTTATGTGCAGTGTTAGACCTATTTCCTTGCTTGTGATGCTCATTAACCTTCCTCTGTGAGGGAAGATAAAATGTGGCTGACAGCTGGGGTTCAATCCATTAGAAACACAAAAGGGAATGACTGGTGGACTGTAACATTGACTTAGCTACTGCCCCTGGGACACAATACCTGTACATGCCTGTCCTTGTTCAGTGTACATGCCTGGCAAAACCCCACCCTTTATCACTAAATTTCCTCTTGCAGAACGATAAGGAGAGGTTATTAAAGAAAATGAAACACCTTTATTTGCTCAGAAACAGGCTCCGAGTAATTGGAGAAATTACACTGAGAGCCATTCATTCTCCTAGTCTGTCCCCAGGTGTGGTTATGTTAACTAGCTATATTAAAGTCTAAAATGCAGGGTAAGCAATGCATAACTGCAGCAGTAAAGGCTGCAAAACAAACCAAACAGTGGCTTTGCTTGGTACTGAGATACCTGATCTAAGCCTTTCAGAAACTTGCTACCAGGCTGTGTTCCTATCATAATTTATTGTGCCAAATGAATTTTCAAAGGTATATATGTTTTTCTTGGAAGTGTAGCCTTTACTCAGATATGGAAGATGTTCTTTAGGACAGGTAACTGAACTAAAGCCAGCTTTAAAATGGGTGTTGTACAACAGGTCTCTGTCTTGGTGAGGCTCATATCTGCATGTTACTGTGCAGCTCTAACCATCCAGCCCTCTTTCATGTGCCACAGCTTTTGGATGTGCTTTTTCTAACTGCAGGGCCCAGGGAGTAGTGTGCTCTGCTGTATAGGAGGATATAAGAAGAAAAGGGAGCTAAAAATACTGCTTCCGTCAAGAGACACAGCTGTGCTAATTTGGAGCACAGTTAGCCACTTCCTGAGGAGGTCTTTTGACACCTGAGAGAATCAGACTAGACTGGAACTAGTTAAATGTAAATCAGCTTGGGAAACCTGTCTTCAAGTGATAAGGAGACATTGCTTGCTTCTATATGTGATTATAAAATTCCTCATATCATGGGAAAGCTAAACTTCAAAGGAAGGAGATGTGATTAAGGTAATTTATCTTCAAATATGGGCAACTAGAAGGCCTGTAGCAGAAGGGTTTTCCTCTGGCTTTTGGAAAACCTGCATCCAGACTCTAGGAGAGGCCATGCATGAAATCTCTTCTCTTCGGCTGCAGCTGGCTTTGCAATTTATTACTCAGCATGGCCCTTGGGAGGGGGGCAGCTGGAACTCCAAGCATTTGCCATCACTGCGAAATCAGCAGCACTGTGTTGTTGCCTTACCTGGCACTGTATTAGCAGGGATGAAGTCTCTTTTCTCCTGTCCTCTCCCTTTTCCATCTTTTCATCCTGGTCTTTTGCCAGCGGAGATTGAACCCGTGCAGACTGACCCCTGGCCTCGCCCCGCAGCTTGTTCAGGTTGCCTTCCAAGAGGCGCCGCTGGACCACGCTATGAGGCTGCTGTCTCCATCACAAAGAAAGAGAAATCCCAGCTAAGTATGGAGCTCAGGACAAGGACATTTGCTAGCTCAGGGATGCAGGTTGCAAATGCTTGACCCGACTGATTGTCCTGATGAAAGACATGCTTATAAAAAAAAAACTTTCTTTCAATCCCAAGGGTGGTTTTTTTTTTTTTCTGTAGCCACAAATTTGGTGTTAAAGTATTGGGATATCTGCAACAGGCAGGTTTCTGGGATGCAATTATTGGAGGAGAAGAACATGCCTGATGCATGCTCTCCCCACACATATCTGTTCCTTCAGCTAAATATGCACTGGAGAGTCTTATTCCTGTTCAGCTTAATGCAAGGCACTGCCTGCTGGGTGTGTGCTGACATCCCACCAGGCACATTCAGACCTTCTAATGTGGGAGGGCACGAGGAATGCAGCATGTGTGTGATGTACATGTGGGCAAGAAGGCAGGACTGCAGATATTTTAGGTGTACGAACAATTATTTGTTGTGAAGCAGGAAGCACCCTGAGGAGGAAACTAAACGAGCTTTTAATGCTCCTTGGATTCAGTCTCTGCTCCCCACCATCAGATGCTCTGGGTTTTGCCCCGTATTGATCCATCCAGTCCCTGCACGCTACTGAATCAACAATGGGCAATACCAATGAAACAGGTGCCTGCTGGAGGTAGCTTTGTCCTTTCTCCATGTACTCAGCCCCACAGCCCTTCTGCAGGAGAGCAGCTGCTCTGGGCTGGCCATGGCATTCCGAGTAACAACTGCCTGTTTGACGAAAGGCAAACAGTCTAAAGGAGTTAATGTGCTACAGCTTAAACTGTTGTTTTTATCTTTTATCTTTCTAAAGAAAAAAAATTAAGTCATCTCCCAGGTGGTGCAGCAGTTTGATGCAGGATCTTGTCAATGGACAGGCCAAATACCTGAACTAGACCAGACCTGCCAATGAGCAGGTGCATTAGCTGCATTAGCCCCACGTTTATTGTGTGTGCACACCCCTTGTGTGCATTAGCCCCACAGGTTATTTTTGTTTCAGACTAGCTTCATGCTGGGCCAGAGAGCTGTGGCCAGAGAAGTGTGAAAACTGCAATTTGAAGCACCCTGACCTGTCAGATTTGCCCAATGGTTGGTGCAGGACGGCTGTCACTGGCTCTTTGGTCGCACTCAGCATTGCTCTTTGCAAGATGCCAAGTCCCTCATGCCTCTGTTTCCCTGCCACTCAAGGGGTGAGAGTCAGATCATTCACATGCTGCATGAGAAACACTGCAGCAGTTGAAAAAGTGGGGTAAAAATATCCCTCTGTTCCTGGTCTTTTCCCAGCCTACTGTGCCGGCCCACAGCACAGCTGGCTGTTGCGCTTAGCTCCCTAAATACTCTGAGCACAGTGCCAGTCTGGCTGCCAGCTAACATCTGGGCCATGGGAAAAGGGCAGGGAACAAACAGCAGGTCTCCAAATTCCCATCATTCCTCCTGCCTCTCACAATCTGGCATGCAAAGGACCTTTCCCTCTTCCTGCGACCTTTCCCACAAAACGAGCAAGCCCTTTGCAGCTGCCACCTCTGTCCCCTTCTTGTCACTCAGGCTGGGAGGAAGCCAAGCTCTGGTGGGGATTAGCTTAGCTTTGGGATTTTGGAAGCATCTGATTCAAGAGCAGACTCTTAGGGCCCTGCCTATCTTCTCTCTCACGAGTGAGATGGAGAAGTGGAGATACTGTTGTAGCTCTTGGACTGGTCAGAAACAGTTAGGTTTAGAGGATGGTAAGGGAGGATGTTGTGGCCAGGAGCTGGAAAGGATTCCCTCTGAGGGCGCTTAGAGGGATCAAAGAAGATTCCCAGTGCAACTTAGGGAAGGTTCAGGTTCTCCAATGTGGAGCCTCCAGGCCTTCCTATGATTAGTGACATTGTATGAGCTGGGTATCTTGATTTTTGGGACACGAGAAGCCAGTTCTTCAGACCTGCTTGGTACTTCCAGAATATTTTAGCTCATGTAGCTACTTATTTTTTATTTTGCCATTAAGAAAAAAAACCAAACTGATCAAGCTTTCTGTTGCAAAGCTGGAAACACGAGGTCCCCACAGAAATATATAATTACTCATTACTGGAGACACGATGGGCCCATCAAATCACAGGCACTGCTGGATGCATTGCATAAGCTTAGTGCACACCAGAATACACAGAAAAGAGTGGCAAAAAGTAACAGCCTCTTACTGCAAAAAACCCCCAGGTTTTGGTTTGTTTTTTTTTAATTACATGAGGCCTTGCTCTAATTTTAGGACATGGATCTGCCACAGCTGGAGTCTCTGGCACTGTCAATGTAGACATGTTTTGGGGAAATAATTAAACTTTCTTCCCAGTATAAGTGCTATAGGAGTCAGGGGTGTCTTATCCTCTCCAAATCAAACTCTCCAGCACTTCCTACTGCTGCTTCATTTTCAATACATTCCTTTTTTGTATTCCTGTCCTCCAGGAGGGAGTCAGATCAATTTAGGAAAAAGAGATGGGGTTTTCATAGTGCTGGAGAAATAAACCAAAAGCATATTATGGACTCTGATTTGCAGTGCCTAAAACATCACAGCAATATCACAGTGTCCCATCGAGTGGCAGGAAGTGCTGAATCCCTCTTGGAAATCTAAGACCTGGTTCTTCTTTTGCTCCAAGTTAAAGCAGAAATGGAGGTACCACACTGACCACAGGTATGGCTCTATGTGTGTGAACTTGGCACAGTGGCCACATTTTATTTTGTGCCCCCTAACACCAGAGCAAAATGTCCATGGGAGAAAAAAAAATGTCATGCTTTATTCACTGCTCACCAGGTCCATGGTAAAAATGTTTCAGCTATTGTTATGGACCAAACATGAAGTTTGCAGTGGGTTGCAGTGACCGAATGCTCTCAGCATACAAGGAGTTCTCCTGCCTGGAATGATTAATTCCAGCAGGAGAGGTGCTTGTGGCAAGTAGTTTAGACAAGGACGGTTTTGCTCAAGGAAGCCCTTGGGGCTTCAAGAGTGCCAGTTGTCATTTTGTGCCACGATATGACAGAAATCAATCCCAAAGCAAAGCTGGCAGATGTGTTTCTGCCTGCCTTTGTGGCTGGGGTCAGCAAACACGCACTGAAAGACTCAGAAGTGGCTCATAAAATCTCCATACCCTGCCCAGGGACGGGCCCAGGGACAGGCCCAGGGTCACACCCAGCTGTGCTCCTGAGGGGATGTTCAAGCTGCAGTGCTGCAGGCCCCGAGGGCCAGCACTGGCTCTCCAGGCTCCAGGGTAGCCAGAGCTCCTTCCCCACAGGGAGAAGAGTCCCTGCTTCTCGCTAAGACAGCCCTGATGTGACGCCGCTCTCGCACTCCAGCCACGGCTGTGCGCAGGGCCGGGAGGACAATCCACAGCAGCCCCTGCTGCCAGCCACGTGTGCGCCTGCAGAACGTGAGGCGACAGCTCAGGGTGACTTGGAGGAGCTGCCCTTGACCCTGCCATGCCAGGGACACGCAGCAGCTGCTGAGGCAGCTGAGGGAGCTGCAGGGAGCGTGGCAGGAACAGCAGGATGTGCCAGCACGGGAACGTGGCACTGACCCCTCATCTGCAAGCTGCTGCACCCCAAGGTTTCAGCAAGGATTAGCTCCCATGTGTGGCCCTGTGCCACTGTGTGCCTCGGGAGCTGGGAAATGACTGGAGGCACACACAGGAGAGCATCTGTGGTGTTGCTGCGATTGTCTGAGGATACAGAGGGAAGCACAGACTGCAGGGAGGGGCAAGATCTTTTATGACACCCACTGCCACAGATGGAACGAGGGATTGTGCCCCCATCACAACCAGATGTGAGTCCTCTTTTGGGAAAATGGTTTAGACCTCCACATCCTTAACCAGTTTAACTCTACAGTGGAAAGAAGTTGGACAGCAAAACTAACTGAGCAAGGAGAATATGTGTGCAGTTGAGCCAGTAATAGATCCTGTGGGAATCTGCTTCCAGCCTTGGGGAAGCCCTTCCAGACCATAGACTGCCAAGGCTCCTGGAACAGACCTCCCTCCCTCTCTGATGCTTCCTGATCCACGTCACCACAAGGAGATGCCCACAGGCCTCGCTCCAGTGCCTCCTCCCCAAAGGAGTCATCCAGAGTGCCAGGCACTGCATCTGCCTGTGTGCCTGGTTTGCAGTTCTGCCCTTTGCCTGCCCCTCCATAAGTCCAGAGAATGGGGAGAAGAAAAAAATGCAAAAAGGTGACAAGGTCAAACATAAGTCTCTCAGAGTTTCATGAAGAGTACTTCCCTCCCTGCTGAGTCCAGGAAGCATTCTGCTTTTGAGCTAGATCATGCAGGAATACATGGGGGCTTTCAGAGATGCACCACATGGAAATATACGTGTCACATGCATATATAGGTACTGGGTGAATGGAAATTTGGATTCTGGAGAGTCCTTCCAGTCTATGTCTGTCTGAGGAGTTTGATTCCTATGGGGAGGCACAAGACGATGAATGCGAGCAAATGCGTGATTAATTTCCCCTCACCCTGACCTGCTCCTAGATGATCCTGAAGGGAAGTTTCATTTTTGCTGAACCTATGATCCTTTCACAAAGCCTGACAGCAGTTCCCAGCCAGAGTGAAGGCTATTAGAAGGACTCCCTCCCGAAGGGGGTCCCACTGAACTCACCAGATCCTTGGAGGTGCCAAGCCTTGTCAAGCCATCCAGGGGCAGCAGATCAGCAGAGTCCTTGTGCACAAACTGGGTGGCCTGTTTGAGGCGCCTCTTCTGTTGCAGAATAGCTTTGTTCCTCAGCTCCATCTCACACTCCTGTCGCTCCAGGTCAGGAGTGCCCTCGCTCTGCTTTTCCTCCTGGTCTCCTTGCCCCAGTGGCAGGGGGCAGCTCTTCCTTGTGCTCATGGTGAAGATTCAGACGGAGCAGGTCCTTCTTGGTATGCTGGGCTGTTCCCTGAACTCGTCTCCTGGTGTTTGCCCTCTGGAAGCTGACTCAGTTTCAGATCTCCTTTCCCTTTCCCTTTCCCACGGCTCTCCTTCTTTTCCTCTCTCTGCCTTTCCTCCTGCTGTCTTAGTTATAACTCACCCATCTCTGAAGTGTCTCGGTGCCTGTTTCTCCCTCTGTCCTCTCCACTCCTCCGTGTCCCTCTGCTCCCGCCTCTTCCTCTCCCTCACTTCTCCTGCCCTGATTGCAGCTTTGCCTCCTCTAGTCCGTGGGTCCCTGTCGTAATAGAAAAAAGCCCCGCGTCAGAAACCGCTTTCCATAAATCACGGCAGAGCCGGCAGGATGCTCCGGCTGGAAAAATCCAGCAGCAGGAGGATGGCCCGGCTGCTGGGGGCTGGACTTACCCGGGCGGGCTGCGCGCACGCACCGCGCGTGTCCGTGTGTGTGTCCGTCTGTGTCTGTGTGTCCGTATGTGTGTCCCCGTGTGTCCGTGTGTGTGTGTGTCCGTGTGCCCGCCTGTCCCCGGCTCCATGGGGACACGCCACATCTCCCGGCGGCAGCCTGCGCGCTCCGCTGCCTCTGCCAGGGGGCTTTGACGCATCTCCGTGTCTCTAGATACTGGCAGCAGCTCGGGTCAGCCTGGAAGATGCAGCAAAGCCTTGGTAAATGGGAGAGAGTATCTTCCTCAAGGCTGCTGGCAGGCATGCCCAGTCTCATTTCTGCAGAGAGTGTCGTGCCTTTGCAATAGGCTGCACCGAAGGATTTTTCTGTGTAGCTTGAATGAAGTGCTGAAGGTCTGGTTTCTGCTCCCAGCCAAGGCAAATGTATTGTGCCCGACTCTGCCCTCATTTTCACCCCACTCTATCGAGAGCAATCCCCTCCGATATTGCAGGAGCCTAAAATCACTGGCTTGTTGATACCGGCGGACTTGGCTCCCTGTTCATACCAAAAGAGTGCTGACACTGCTGCAGTGTGGGATGTCTGGACCAGAGCAGACATCCCTTCTCTCAGGGGAGACAGGTCATGGTAGAGATCCCTTTTTCAGCTTTCTGTCTCCATATTGTCCTGCTTGAAACTATGAATTTTAACTTGGACTGATGCTGTCTCATTTTGATCCCTTTTCTCTGATTAATGCACTGCCCCATTAAGCATCAGTTGTGGTATCATGTACAGAGGAGGAACCTAAACTCTACTCAGCTGTGAATCTAAGGACAGTATTATGTTGCCAGGAAAGCTAGCAAAGAGTGAAACAGCTTTCATGTGCAACACAGAAGGAATAGCAGCAACTGACCACAAAAGTTACAGCAAAAGGACACTTCCTGTTGCTCCTTTTGTTTTATTTTCTATCTTAGTAGTATGTAACTTTCCAGTATTACTGATACCAGTCACTTCTGTGTTCTAGATTGTGTATAAAAAGGTGAGTATGCAACATGAAGAAGCAAATCCAATACAAGGTATTATGGCTTCCACCTAATCACTAGATTTGTCAGGAATGGGAGACATTCTATCTGCTTTATACTCCAAGGCCAAACTTCAATACCATAATGCAGGTGGAGTCCCAACAAGAGCTCAGAGGTGTTTTGAGCTGTCCTTATCTATCTATGAGCCAAATTGAAAAGAGAATTTAGGTAATTGATATTTCCAGGGAAGCTGTGTTCCCACAGTCTTGTTTTCTTGTCTGTGGGTTGCTCTGATTCCTGATTTATGGACATTTTTGACCTCCTGTGGCCCCACTGAATATCCTTTGAGTCTTGTCATCAGGTCCTTTAACCATCCATGTAAACCAGTTTTGAATCATGCATTTCTACTTTCACACAGGGCCAGGAGGTGTTTCCCCTCCTGCTGACTGTGAATACCTCAGCAGGCCAGCCACAAGAAGGCAGATGATGGTAGCAAGGGCACTGCCAATTTTCTTAAAGCCTCAGAATGGACCCTAAGACTGTAAAGTGCTACAGAACATCTTAGGACCGGATCATCTACAGCTCCTGCCTTGAATCCTTTGGGCAGAGTTACACAATTTCTGATGAGATCACCTCCCACCCTGGATGTGTATGTGGGAATGAAGAGGAGGGAGCTCTCCTAGTTTTCAGTCCTAGCACCTCCTTGCAACTAGCCACCCTTTATTAGTTTATTTTGCACAGCATTTTGGCAAAGCCTAATCATAATTGATTCACCATTGCTTGAGTAGTTCTGCTTTTGAGTCTCATCAGTTAGTTCTGGTCCCTAATTCATCAAGGATTTCTACCTTTGTGCCTCAAAGTGGAGAAATCTTCAAGTCTTGTTTAAAACTTTCTCCCCTCCTTCATCCCTCCTGCTTCTAAGTGCAGGTCACTTAACCCTTGATATCCTGTGATATGTTAGTTCCTAGATCTGGCAAAAAACCCCAGCATTTTTATGGGGGTGAAATCAGCTAAGGTACTATCTTCTCCCATCAGAGGCATGCTAGGTTCTAGGTCACTGTCTTGTTTTTTTTTCTATTCAGCTATTACTTCTTCCTTCCTGTTCTTCTTAAACAGAGCCCATTAACTAAGTAGGTTAGGTGATTTTTGTTTTTTTTTTGTTTTTTTTTTTTTTTTTTTAAATTCTTTTTTAGAATGGACACTCCTAAAGGTTTTCTAATGAGAAATCAGACCACAGTGCAGTAAATTTAAAGGGAATTTGCAGCAGTTATACCTTTCTCAGTCATCTTTTGTAGGCCCTGAGAAAGTATGACTCGCCAGTAACCTGTATTAGAAAAATAAAACTGATTTTGATGAAAACATTCCTACACAATCCCATACACACCAGTAAACTATTTTTCTGATGCAGTCACATAAAGTAATCATAACCCATTATACCTTGGTATTTTGCACCCCTCATACAGAAATCTTCACAGGGTGTGTAACAGTGCTATTTAGACAATAGAAGAAACACTCTGCCTCCACAGAATATAAAAGCCCTTCTCCCTGCTCCAGCTACCAGCTTGGCCTTCCAGCTCAAGCAGTTACAGGTCAGTGAGAGCTCTGAGGCAAAAGTTCCAGCTAAGCACTTTAGCTGAGTTGGTGGGTGTTGTTCCCTGGACCTGATCAACTCCATGCCTGTGAAACCCTGAAGAAATCAGAAGCAGTGCCCGCACTTCTAAGGGAAGGTCTGAAGAGCAGCATTTCCCAGTAGCCAGTTTGCCCAGCCAAGGAGCAAGAGAGGATCAATATATTCCTGTCGCCCTTGGTTTTACATGTTTTACTTTGCCTTCTGATGTTTTCATATGCCTTCTGATGTTTACAGAACTTGGAATCAGAATTCTCACACTTTCTCTTGTAAACAAAGAGATGTTTACATATTTTCTCCTCTAGAAGGAGTTTCTTGAGTGATGGTGATGTTCACCAACAAGATTGAAAGGGTGGTGACACCTTTGACCAACCTCTGGTCGTTCTGTACAGTTGTATATATTGGAGTCAGAATTTGAAATAAAGAAGAACAGAGAACATCCCTGCTGACTTCGGACCTCACCCTGCCTCATCCTTTCATGTCCTATTGCGACATATTCCAGTCAGCTACTCCTCTGTTGGAAGGCATTCATTAATTGTCCCTGGAGTAGTAAAAGGGAGAAATGGACTCCTTTGCTGAAGGAAGCAACTGGCAGGTTAAAGAAGCTGCCAGAGACAGGGGTTTTACTTCCCTCTGCCAGGAGCATTAGGGATTATCCCACCTGTTTGAGAAGCTGCTCTGTTGAGGGCTTTCACTGGTTTGGCTTTAAATTTCACAGACTGAGGTCCTTCTGCCAGAGATTTTCCCTGCATCTCACTTCTGGGAAGCTTTACCTAGCCTAATAATCCCTCTTTAAAATGTTATTCTGCTACTTTTGCAGCTTCTAATGGTTGCTTCTCTTTCTTAGAGATTTCTTTTCAGCTTTGAATTTTTCTCTTTCAACTGTTTGGAAACTGTTATTTTGTCCTCCTGAGATTTGACACAGTGCAGGTGGGAGGGTGGGTTGTAGATGGAGAGCTTTACATTTCTTTTGTGACAAGCTGGGTACTTGCAGAACTCAGCAATAGACCCTATATGATGTAACCAGCACAGAGGTGGTTTTTACAGTACACCAGCTTCCAGTGCACTGTCTCAGTAGTAGTGTAAGCTTCAAGTGGGTGTAAAAGTGACCCTGGGTGTAGCAACTATGTCAAAGCCAGGAGATTCCTTGTGGTAGGTACTGCAGGATAACAATGAGGCAACTTTCTGTTCATTCTCCTGCATTCTCACAGCCTGCGCAGTCTGTGGATGCACAGATGGTGCAGAGGAGGAATGAGAGGACAAACCTTACTCAGGCAAACCATGCATGCTTCTCTCTCCCTTCCATCTCTGAAAAAGATTCTTTGAAAAAGAAAAGGTTCCTCTGCATTGAATTCCCTCCAGTTTGTCTATTTGTATAATAAAATGCCTTTGTATTCTTGATAATAAGTAAAAGATTGCAGTATTTATATCTGTGAGTGTGTCTGGCAAGTTTCCTTGAGATAAATGTCATCTCAGATGTACATAATGTTTAGCTGGGCTGCTGGACAGCAAAGTGTGTCCTGCCAGCAAGGTCAGTCAGAAAGTAGAATAGTTTGCTTAGTTAGGTAATTTAGGGTCAAGTCTCCGTAGTGATCTGCCCTATGGGATAGATTTATGCTTGCACAATGGCAAACTTGGAACAGTGTTGTCCAATATGAAATTCCTCTGCTTTATAAATATTTCTTGATCATTATAAATGTAATTATGAATATAGTATCATTATAAATATAATTATTTGTGTCCTCTCTGTATTGATGGTTTGGGCTAAACTGCCATTAAAAAGGGGCCTTTTCTGTTTGGTTGGAATAATTATCATTGCCACAGAACAGCTGCAGCTGGCAATACAAAATTTCCCCTTCCATTACACAGCTACACAAATCACACTAGAAGACTGGCTGTGTTTCCAGGACAGGACAGAATCTCCACTGGTGTGCATTTCCACTGATGCACATAGCAATGGCAACCGTCTTACTCATGCTAGAGCTTCTCTGTGCTCACCATGAGGTTTAAAGTAGAGAATAATTTCTGGTAGGAATATGCTTACCCATAAAAGTGTGCAAGAGCCTGAGATGAAGGGTAGTTATACATTTAAGGCTGATAGCACAGTACTTGGAAATGTGTAGTCTCAAAAATGTCTCTCCTCTGTGTGTCTCTGTAATTGTTTCATTTTGCTCTCCCTCCACTTCCTACCCACAGGGAGAACAATATTTCCATTATCCACTTAGCTTGAGGCTAAGAATGCACTTGACACTAACAAAGGCACTTTTTTCTAAGTCTCTACACAATGCCATAAAAATAATAATGAAAACTTTACACCATTAAGGCTCCTTCCATAGGATGTCCCTAAAGCTGAATACTTGAACAGTAAAAGCCAGAGTTAGAGTTGCCTGGTAAAGCCTAATTTGGTATGCATATGTGTGGGCTTATTACTAAAACCACCTACAGAGTCTTGGCAAGGTGCTTTGAGTGACTGTTTATGGGCTTCTATAATAACTTTTTTTTTTTTTTCATGTAAAAGAACAAGAGGAAAGAAAAAAAATCACCTATACGATTTTCATCTGTGCCCAGCTAACAGTAGAATCAGAGCAGATCTCATCTTGCTCAAAATGAAGCCCAGATATAGTCCTTGGAAGGTAAGAATTTCTCTGATGGCTGTTTTTGCCTCCAGTGTCATTTCCTTTGGGGAAATGACAGAGTCCCCCATCAGATGCTGTGGAAAATTTCCCTATCAGCAGTTGCCAGGTGTGCTGTGATGTTTCCTGTTTTATTTGTTTGTAAATGGCTTCTTTTGCACCTTAAAGCAGTTGAGATCAGTCAAGTTCCTCATCAGCCAGCAGTATAACTTGCTGAAATTAACTTAACCAGTGGGGGAGTCAGCCACTCTAAAGGGTGTTGCAGCCCACCTCCTGTTCTCTTGTTCAGGCAAACTTTTATTTAGAAATGCAGTAATTCAAGCATCAGTGTGCACAGAGCAAATCTTTCAAGTCATGCTCCTGTTGTGGATGGCTTTTCAGGGACAACACCTCAGTCCTGCTTAGTGAATTGGCACCTTTTCCACAGTGTGTCTTCTTGCTGCTACATGCAAGGCACTGGGCCCAGCCCTTGTAAAAGAGGCAACTCCAAGAACAAAAATAAGTATTTCACATCTCTAATGCTTTTCCGTGGTACCTAATAATTTTTGCCCCAGTCTTGAACCTGAGGACTCTTGAATCTGTGGTCTCTATCCAACCTTTGTCTCTTTCTTTAGGCTCTCAAACCACCTCAAATTGTACCAGTGAAGATGTGAAATGAACATTAGGAAAAATTTGTTCATTGAAAGATGTATCAAGCATTGGAAAAAGGCTTCCTGGGCAAGTGGTTGAGTCACCATCCCTGGAGGTATTTGAAATGTGTAGATTGTGACACTTAGGGACATGGTTTAGTTGTGGGCTTGGCTGTATCAGGTTAATGGTTTGGCTTGATGATCCTAAAAGTATTTACCAACCTAGATGGTTCTATGGTTCTTTGTCTTCCTAACCCTGTCTCCATTTGACTCTTACCAAGATCTTTCCTTGTATCACCCACTCCCTACAGCCAGCAAAAGTCCCTTGGACACAAGAGAGCTCATGTTGCCATGCTCAGCTGCTGGAAGTTGTAAAGAACAACTTCAGGAAGAAATTTCCACACACTCCAGCAAGTCTATGCTAGAGCACACTCTGTACTCTTCTCAGATTTTAGTTGCCATCCGACTCCGCTAAGGATGTGAAATAGATTTTTTTAAATAGTGTTTAAAACAGCCGAAAACTGGAAAATTTTCACTCAGCTCATAAAAAACATCAAAGCCCAGAAGGACACCCTGACAAAAATCCATACAAAGCAGCGAGGCACTAGGTCTTTTCAAGAAAATGTTTGCTACAAAGGGTTTTTTAATCTGAGAAAAATATTCTTGTGCTCACAATTATAGAAGCAATTGGGCTGCTTGAACTGCTCTCCCTGTGTTCCCTGCTCCTTCTCTCCCCAGCAGAATAACTCTACCTGAGGCTGATATTCAGTATAGCCATTTTCTGCTCAGACAATTCAGGATTTTATGGTGGAATCACCAGCACAGTAGTACTTGTAGTGTAGAAGCAGCTTTGTGCACACAATGCACATACAGTGGCAGAGAGATGTGTTATCACCCCAGGGATTTTGATGGATAACGATGCTGCTGTAACAATGTAATTTTATTTTTGATTTTAAATATTGGACTCTTTTGGTTTCCTAGCCTTTAGCCTCCCACTTCTATGTGCACCAGCTGTATGTTACATCCTTGATGGCAAGGTCTTGGCATGATTTAAATGGCAAATGAGATTATCTCATGGTCTCCTGACTCCAAGATTTGAGTAAAAACAGCAAATAAATAAAACCTGAGAGTCAGCCATGGGAAAGAGCAAAACAGCTCTTATCACTGTAGCATGCCAGTCCCATGGGTATGCATAGCAGAGTGCAGCCTGTCTGGAAGTAATTAGCTACAGTGTGGAGCTCCTCACATCAGACCATTCTGTGTCACTGACATCATTACTTGCAAATACTTGGAAACCACATTGATGCTGAATGCATCTTCAGTGATCCTGCAAGTTCCAAGGGATGTGCTTTATGGTGTCAGTTCTGCTGCATTCCTGACCTTTCTTTCCCTCATGGAGGAATTGGATTGGATGCTAAATATATCAAACTATCCAAAACTTTAGGGCTGCCATGAGAGCAGGCAAAACTGCTTCAAACAGAAGCGTTCCTAAAGCTTTCCTGAAGCTTAAAGTGGAAAATACGTGTTGATAAGTCAGGACAGATTAGACCATCAGACTCATATGAATACTTCTAAATGAAGTGTTTCAGGGCTTTGCAATATACACAATAGAAATTTAAGCTGAAACACAGTTCCACAATCCAAAATAGCTTTGTGCACAGACAAACATGTAATCTCATAATTCAGAATAAAAACCCCAAAATATGTAAGTAATTTAAATGTTACTTCATGAGAAAAATATAAAGTTGAGATGGAATGGTCTGACCTGTTGCATAACAATATGATCCAAAACTTTGTCTTTATTAAAATTTATAGAAAAATACATCAAATGTGAAGGAATACAGTGCACCAAGAAACGAGACCATATTGGTAATGAGAAACATTATTCTGTAGAAAATATCAACAATATTAAGAGATTCTTCTGAAGTCTAGTGAAGATGAGATATTTTTGTCCTGTTGGAAAATTGGTCCACCCATTAAATAGTCAGGGTTCTAATGAGCCAGTCTCTTGTTTGTAACCACAAGTGAGTACAGAAAACCAACCTTCTACAAATTATGCAGCTAAATAAACAGAGGCCCTATTGGCAGCAACCTCCCATACAACAATGAGAAAGTAATAGAGACCAACATGAGGCGTTGGAGCATAAATTCATGTCTGACTGTAGCTCAATAATAATTTGTGTCAGCTGTTTTCCTTGACTTTCTTAAATAATATCATTAGATGTTTCTGGTTTAAAATCTGATGCATTAAAAAAAAAAAAAAAGCAGATGTGGAAGATTGTAGAAGGGAATACAAGTGACCTTGCCCCTGATAAATAACAGCTGTGTTAATTAACCAATACAGCCTCACCCCTGATAAATCACAGCTATAGCCAATAAAGATAAGTGTGATAAAAGAGAGTGGGGTAGCTGGTGAGGGGAGGGTCATGAAGGAAGAGGAACCTTGAGGAAGAGGGAATGAGAGAAGCATGAAGAATCCTGGGGAGAGAGAATTACTGCTGTGTGGTCAGTCTGGGTCTGCAGTTAGAGCCTGTTGTTGGAACCTGCAGTCACAGTCTAGCTGGGTAAAAGTCTGCATTCAGAGTCTGCAAACCAATACCTGCAGTCATAGTTTAGCAGGAAATAACCAGCAGTCAGAGGCTGCCAGGGAAACCTACAGTAGGAGCTTGCTGCAGTCAGAGTCAGTGAATAGTTGGAATCAGGGTGGCTGGGCTGTAAAGAGGAATAAACCAGGACCCTTTTCATGCTGTGATAAACAATGAGTCTTGGCTCATTTCTACCCTCTAACAAGAGGGCTGCTGCAACAGAAAGATAAATCATTCTGATTATATATTTGTATGCAAACAGGTCATCAGTGTGCTCTATGACTTCCCACAAATTTTGAGATGTGGAAGAGAATCTGCTTTGCATAATCTTTTGCCTGTAAACTGTAACTGGTATTTATTATACTTATTTTTCCAAGAAATGTTGTAACTGAAGCACAATGACAAATGTGTCATTTGACCTAGATCAGCAGCTCAGATTCATGATCTTGACATTCTAAAACTCTGTTTGAAAGTAAGAAGCCAATCTGTGATGTGCAGTGAAGCAGGACATTTTCTGCTTCTTCCTCAGGCAGCTAATACTTTGTTATGCCCTGAATATTTTTTTATCCAGTTGTAGCTTACCTCTTCTGGGAAAAAAAAAAAAAAAAAAAAAAGGGAAGTGAGAATGGAAACTATCCTTGTTCACAAGGAACCAGCTTGTGAGGAGCCAGCTCACATTTTTCAAGCCTGTTGTTTTTCTCTCTGAGCCTATAGTGCATTTTAAAGAGGAAGTCAGGTATTTTACTAAAAAAGAAATTTTCACCTTTGTTAAGAGCTAGAGTGCCCTCTTGGAGAAATGAAAGCCTGACATCCTCGTAAAGATTGCTACAATGTAAAACAGGGCCTCTTTTCTTCCATATGGGGAAGTGATCAAGTTTTTCCTCTACCAGCCAAGTTGCAAAAGTAAAAAGGTAGCTATTGTCCTCGCTTACCTCATCTCAGGGGGCATCCAGTCCTTTTCAGCTGACAAAACACAGAGCCTCACTCAACCAATGAAAGGGAATTACCTTCTCCTTTGAGTCTGTCACTCCAGGTATCAAGCAGAGTTGTCAGAGGAGCAGAGCATCCACAGCATTTGCTGGCTCCCTGTAGATTTGTGTGTCCTAGATCCTTCAAATTTTTTATGTTAAATAATGTTTGCTTTTACAAGCTAGAAGGTGTTAAACAGCTTTGTCTTTTATCAGAACTCAAGAACAGTCCTGGGGTGCTCCTGCACATTACTCAGAGAAGCCCTGGGAGTGCTATGCAAAGGGTGTGAAGGGCTGTGCCTTCCTGATCTAGGGCTCATGAGAAGACATGGAGTGTGGCTCAGCTCTTCCTGCAGGAGGGTGGACAGAGGCATCCACTGCCTGACAAGATCACACCTCTACACTATAACCCCACTACTGAGCCTGCAGAGGGACAGTCATAACTGCCTTTCCATAAGGAAAGAATCCAGGCAGAACATCCAGTAAACATAAATGGAGAGAAATAGTAATTTTTTGTGATTAGGTCTCACCAACTGGTGCTTTGAACTAGTTTGGCCAAAATATTGGGACATCTCTTTGGGGGGAAAGAGGTAGAATTGCTTAATGGAATTTTTTCTGTTGTTCCCCCCACCTTTTTTGATATAATTGCCCTTGAGCAGTGCTCTTACTGGAATACATAGCAAGAAGGGAAACAAAACTTTGGCATTACTATGTTCAAAATAAAAATGTGAGGTGGCCATTGAAGTACTTCAGCTGAGAGGGACAGTAGGGCAGCACCTGCCTGGAAATGACACAAAGGACAAGAATCTTAGTTAGCTGGCTCCCAGGTGTCAGTTGTGTGCACACATCCTCTCTGGAGGAAATGAGATGGAGATAGGATGCCTTGAGAAAGTCAAGTGTTGCACTAATAGAAAGTGTGCAAAAGCAGGCCCCTTCTGCAGCCTTGTAACCCCAGAAAAACTGAAATAACCGTTCAACCAAAGATTTGAAACATTTTATGAGGGCAAGTAACCTCTAACAAATACCCAGAACTGTGGTTTTGAAAACCACACCCATCTAAAACTGGTTTTATGTTTATAGGGGAAGGTAGAAACAGTTTCAAGCAATATTTTTTTTTTCACTTAGAAGATACAGAAAGTAGTCTGCTGCTGGTGGTGTGATGTTTGTATGCTTCTGACTTGAATAGTCAGGATTTACCCATAAGCAGTAGGAAAAAGTGCGTAATATGAAGCAGTGGATTGAGTTACTAAATCTAATGTGGTTTGGCCAACAAGGCCTGAGAATGTCCTAATGGTCACTCACTCAGTGATCACAAAGCACATGCATGATATAAGAAGGGGTTGCTCATGCTATGGGCCAACCCTGGCAGGCTGCTAGGGGTGGTACAGATAACACTCAGCTGTGTTCCCACAGAAGCTTTATTGAGTATTTGGATACAGGAGTCACCACTTGTCTGCAAGCAGAAGGATCAGATCTTTGCCATGGCAATTTCTTCTATGACAGAAGTTCTAGAGAACTGGGACTTGTTCTATTGCACCAAGAGATACAAACCCTGTGTTTCCAGGGGTCAATTTTCAGTGGAAATATCAGCATTCCCTTTATAGGTTCTTTTTTACATTTTTTACTGCTGTAATGAGGGCGGCTTTAACCATTCAGTAGAGGTCTATCTTACTGCATCATGTTCTCTAGGTACATAATAGACCTCTGGAATCAGAAGAGCTGTATGGCTTGATCCAAGCTCTTCTCCATTCCAGCGTGGGAAAAGGAAGTTAAACCAATTTTTTATGCTGCAATCCACATAAACAGTTTCAGTTTGACTTGGGTCACATACAGACAATTTTTCAGATCTTTGCCCCAGCAACTTTTAGAACAACCTAGACCAATGTGTTTTTGAAGTAAAAAAATAAACTTGGGCTTTTAACTAGGATAGAAGAATACAAGATATGTGATCATATGCACAACATACACTAGGTCAAACCCATACCAGGCCAAATATTTCCATAACCCTACAATAATAAAATTATTATTATAATTAAGGGCTAATTTAAGGAATGTACAGTATTTACAGCCATTAAACTAGACAAAAGATACTAAGTAATAGGGGAACAAAGTAAAGGGAGATAAGGACAGAGCTAGGAGGAGGCCCCTGGCCTCTTTCCTATGGTAGTAAGAGTGTGTTTCCTCTGATATCTTGAATAGCAAATGCCATTCAGGGCCTACCTAGATGTTCTCATGATAAGAATCCCTGGAGAGAGGTTATCTCTAGCACAAGGCTAGAGAGGTTCTGTCATCTTGTTCCACTCGAAGTCTACAGCATCTTATAAAGGAAACCCATAGCAGCTGATGGGGCTGTCTCCCAGCTTAGCAGGAGTCAATAATGCTCTCTATTCCCATGGATGTGGGAATTAGTCAAAAGCAGTCATCTTAGATTACATTAATGAATCTCAGAAGAGTGGAGTGCTTTCTGTAACATCAGAACAAGTCAAATTCAGCCCTCAGGCCAGGTCACTTCAGTTCAGGTATGAGCTGGGACCAACTAATGTCTGTTCCTAAATTTTCATCCTCAAGGCCAGGAAAGCTGATATCTAGAAGGATTTTGCTGAGACTCATGCAGTCATTTGCAGTGTCCAGGATAAGGCCCTCCATGAGTGACCGGTTTTCAGTAAAGCCAGAGGTTGCCAGTTCAACACAGGACTGCTTGGAAGTGTCACGAATCAATGCTGGAGAGCTCGTGAGGGGCACATGGACCATGTCACTGGATTCTGTATTGAGCAGTTCTCGAGGAGACTCAAAGAGAGGATTTTTAAGGGGTGTGCTGTTAAAACCCAGCAAGTCCTGGTTGTCCGGGGGGGGTGTGAATGCCAACTGAAGTGTTTTCACTGGACTAAAGTCCAGCTCATGATTTCCCTTGGCTAAGGGGTCAAGGATGTCTAATGAAGGGGTGGTAGTGGTTGAGACTTTGCTGGGAGTAGAAGAAATGGGCAATTTGCTGAAGATGTCCTTGACTGGTGTTTTAAAGGCCCCCTCTTCTCCCTGTGAGCAGCTGAGCTGTGATATGTTCTCAAGGGGCTGGTTTTCCTGGGGGAAGGGACGGTCTGCCCCTAACCGGAAAGGGTCAAAGCTGCTGCTTTCTGGCAAAACAAGGACAGGTTCTTCTGAACAAGGCAGTGCCAGGCGTTGTTTCCTTCTGGATCTGCCCACTTCTCGCCTTTCCCTCCTCTTTATAACCAAAGAGTCAGAAACTGCCCTAGATGGAGACTTCAGGGTGGTGAATGATTTCCTCTCCTTTGTGGATGAGTCTGGGAGAAACAAGCTGGGCTCTTCCTTGACCGTTACGGCTGAGGCAAATGGGGACAGCCAGGGATCCAGCTGAGAGCCTTCTTCCTCCTTTTTACAGGCACCCTCAGGGAAAGGAGACAACTCCTCACCAGGCTGGGAGCTGTTCTCCTGTACAGAATGGGTTGGGGAAAATAAACCTTCATCACATTGACCCTCCTCCTTGACCGCAGCCGTGGGTAAAGAGGGTGACTCTTCTGCAGACACTGACATCTACAATGAAACACAGTCAGTAAGCAAGCATCTAGGCTACCCAAAAATCCAAACAGTGGAAAGAAAAGAAAGACTGGCATTTGAGGTCAGCAGAAAGGGTGAGGGGAAGATATTCAGGAAGCAGTAATTATAACAGACTGAGATTGATCTCTGAAATTGATAGAAAGAAGCCCTAAGGATGACAGGGGAAGGATTCTAGCTGACTGAAAGTCATGCCCTTCAGAGCACTCCTGCTCTGAGGGATTTCTCGGAGTACAGGTAGAAGGAGAGCTGAATATTTCTGGAAAAAATATAACCTCTTTGATTTTTTTCTTACACTATCTAAATGAGAATAATAAAATGAATGAGGACAGCTTTCCCAGAAACCACAGAAAAGGGAGGAAAAAAAATGAGGTTATCAAAAGAAAAAAGTACAGGAGAAAGATAAATCATAGCTGGAGAGAACATAAAGCAGCAGGCATACAAAGGAAAATAGGATTATGGTTAGACAGGATGGAAGAAGCTAAAGCTTTACAATGTCTAAGCATACAAGAGCAGTCAGTGAGCTGCCAAGAAAAAGATCTGTTTAATAGCTGTTTTTCTTGAGCCCAGAAAACTGTGAACTTCACAGAATTAGCAGATATGGAAATCCTCTGGGAAGAGACTACATGAAATATATTCTCTTTCAGAAGTTCCTTATTGTTACTTGTCTATAGAGCTATCAAAAATATGAATGTTTTAGGATCAGATCAAAGCCATTCCTCCCATTCTTCTTTCTTCACATCCCAGCAGTAAAGAAAAATTGTTTTGACCAAGTCATAGGGCCCATTCCTGTAGCGAATTATAGAAATATCCTTAGAGCAAATAAACTAGCAGGTAGTAATCAGCCTGGAGACAGTAAAGGATAGCAAGTACTATCACTGGCTAGCTCCTTGATAGGAGCTTGGAGTTTTAGAGCACCAGTAAAGATGCACAAAGGAGCCATATGGAGAAAAGGTTCATTGGAGGCAAGAGATATAGAAAAAGTAAACAAAAAATCCAAACAAACACACCCCTCCTTAAAAAACATCCCCACATCCTCCCTAGCCCCCTCCTTGCCCTTCTTAAAAAAAAAAAAAAAAAAAAAAAAAAAAAAAAAAAAAAAAAACACCCCCAAAACCCCCCCAAAAACCCCCCACAAAAAAACCCCCCCCCCCCAAAAAAAACACCCCCCCCCCCCCCCCCCCCCCCCCCTCCCCCTTTAAAAAAAAAAAAAAAAAAAAAAAAAAAAAAAAAAAAAAGAGACCCACACTAACCCCCTCAAAACTCCTCGGAAAACAAGAAACCAACCTGTGGAGCAATGCACACACGTTTACTGCTCTGCAAAGTCTCTGAGCTGTTAAGGGATGCTCCCTGTGCCATAGACAGAGGAACCTTCATGGAAGGTTGCAAGACAAGAGGCTGACTCAAAGGAAACTGGATTGGAACCAGGTAGGAGTTGACACGAGGAAGCAAAGGCTTCATCTTTCGGCCTGGAAGGGGAAAAAAAAGGACTCACTTTTGCCTGTTCTCCACTGCTACCTCTTGAGACCCATGCAGCTTACAGAAAGTCCTTCTAGACACCCCAAAAGAAACATTTGACCAGATCACTTGCCTTCTCTGCTACTTTTAAGGATACAAATACCAAGCCAGAAGCCTCACGAACAAGAAAATAACCTTTCATGCAGATCCTACCTCTCAAGCTGGGGCTCTCACTCCATTTGAGTGCCCAGTGCCCACCATCTCACCATCATGGCCTCTCAGATACAACAATACTGCTTTCCATTTCAAACCTGACAGTAAGGAGCATAAAAGCTGGCAAACTGGGATAACACACTCCACTTGTGTTCCTAAAGAAATCTAGGAGAGTGCCCCAGATTTACTGGATTGATTCTCTTTGGCCTAGACTGATGTGGACACTTACGTGAATTCTGGGGTTCAGTTTTGCTTCCCATGTTCTTCAGAGGAGCTGGAAGACGACTCTTTTGTTGCTGCAGTCATTGTGAAATAAGTAAGAGGAGAAGGAGAAAACAGAGAGGTTAGAAGAAAAGAGTCCACATTTATTCTGCTGCCTCACTGAGAACAGTGACACCAGAGGTCTGTGCCGTACTAAAGCAGAGAGAGCAGCTGTTAGCACCCAGCACTCAGGCCAGCTCTAGCTCTGTGCCCCTGGCTGGTTTGCAGCCATGCCATCCCAAAGCCAGCTGCACACCAAAAGCTGTGTAGGAAAAGAGACATGACAGAGCTGCTCCAGCTGCAGACTCTACTGCAGAAGTGAGCTGGTTTTGGCACCCTCAGTGCCTGAGGAACAATGAATAGGATGGCTTTATTGTATAGTGGATGTCTATACAAACCATAGACTAGATAGCAAATGGAAGAGCAGAGGCTACAATGGGATCAGAATTCTGAGCAGATGGAAAGAAGGCCAAGCTTGTAGCTGTGACAGAAAAGTGTGTGACTGCATGCTTGCAAATCCATCACTGTTAAAACTGCTGAATGCAAGAGCAACAGCAAACAGGTTCATTTTTCCAAGAGTCACAATGCAGTGGGTTCCAAAATGAGAAAGGAGCACAGCGATATCCTAGTCTCTCTGGATCTGAGCCCCAGAACATATTAGAACAGTTGTCATGGAGATTTTACCAGAAATCTGTCTGGGGTTGTTCTCTGAAGCCTATTGGTGTCCATTGCAGCCTACTTCAGCAGCAGACTTCCAAGTTGCCCAAAGCTGTCCAGCTTTACCAGCTAGAGAGAGATTGTGCCATCTGAAGGCAGTGAACCTTTGGCTGGACCCCTCTCCCCACAAAGAGTGTGCATAGAGCTGTATAAGTAGATGCAGCAGTGACCCAGTGCCCCTCCCCAAGCCTGTTGTCCTTTTCTTCAGTGACTGGTAAGAAGAGAATGGAAGATCAAGCCCCGAGCCAGATGGTAATCCTTACTGATTCAGAGTACTCAGGCGATGTTGGTGACCCCAAGTCCAGCGGCTGGTGGCAGAAGGCATGCAGCAGGAAAAAAATTAGGATAAAGTTATCAACCAAAGAGGGACACAAATGGGACATTTTAAACTCGTACAATCTGAGCAAACAAAAGTGAATTCTACCCACCCACTGCAGAAAATAAAAGAGTCTAAACACATCTATACCAAATTCCCAAGTTCTATTTCCCTGACAAAATCTTCCTAAAATACCTAGTTGGGCTAGGACAATTCCACCCTATGACTGACTTATGAAACAATGTAGGAACATCTGATTGGCCTCAGTGGAAAGCTTCTCATTAGGAATTTGAATCAGGCCCATGGAAAGAAGTCAAACAACCTGACTATTATATTTGGTAGAGCATGTAAAGAATAAACACATCCCACAGAAGCTCCAGACCAAAAGCACCTTTTCTTTCAAATGCAGAGCTTGTCTATTTGTCAAGTGAAGTGACAGAATCCAGCTTCTACGAAGTGGCTGATGTCAAAGCAGCTTGACCTTATCATTAAGATAAGGTGCATCAGGCTGGCGTGGCATTTAGAAACTGCATAGCCTGTCCTATTTTCTTTACACAAGGCAACTCACCTTAAATACCTGGTCCAATGTTAGGCAACGGTTTGCACCAGGGTGAATGGTCCAGAAGGAGATTTTACCATTGGCAGGGGTCTCACGGACAAACATATCGTGAAGGGACAGGTTGTGCCGAATGGAGTTCTGGGGAGAAAGGAGTGAGGGGGAGGTTGAAAAGCAGTAGTTTTGTTATCAGCACAGCAAGGCCCACCTCAAACATGGCTGCCCTAGCAAAGGGATTACATTCCAAAGTGCAGACAACACCAAACTTTCATATTCACAGCATACCCAGCCAACCCTGTCATCAGTCTCTTATTCTATGTACTCTTGAGATCCCTATTCTCACTGCAGTGATCAAACATCCCATCATCTTAAGTAGGATGAGGCAAGGGATACAAGAAGTGGTACAGTGAACATCTGGAATGACAGTGTATTTGGGGTGGAATGTTTAAATGAGCTTCCATCTTGCTTTGCAGGCTGGGAAACAACTTTTCATTTTGATCCAGAAGGCATGTAACATCACCCACAGCAACCTGAGGGCCTGCTTGTTACCTTCCAACCTGGCTTAGCTACATGTTTAAAATAAGGGAAATGATCCTCAATCCAGGTATAGATGTCCTTCAGGGTCATGCGCTTCTTCTCCGTGCTGTTGATGGCAAACTGGATCATGGCCATGTAGGAGTAAGGAGGTCGTTCTGACACTGAATCCTGCCATGAGGAGGACACAGCAGCAGTAGGAATAGCAGCAGCAGCAGCTTCCTCTTCAGTCTGAAAGACAGAAGGGGTGATACATGAATGTTCATGAAGTTGACAAGAAGGCCCATGGAACATCCCTAGATCCTCTGGCGTCTGCTATTCATATCAGTAAAGGTTAAACTCAGGTTACTTAGAGACAGTGATGCCTAATTCATGTAGATTACTTCCTCATCAAAAGTTTTAGCACACACTCTTGTAGTCTACTACTTACCTTGACTCTTTCCCGCAGAGGCATCTGATTCTCTTTCTCTGTGTCTTCCTTCACAGAAGAGGGATTTAGTCCATCGGATCTCATCTTCCCCAGCCACTGGATGTTGGTGAGGCTGTTGTCCAACACAGAGCTCATTGTCTCGCCACTGCCTGTTGGGATAACAAGCCCACATAATAATCGCAGAATCATTTAGGTTAAAAAAGTCCTCTAAGACCGTCAAGTCCAACCTGTGACCAAATGCCACCTTATCAGTGAGACCATGGCATGACTGCAGCATCCATCTGTTTCTTGAACACCTTTAGGGATGGTGACTCCAAGCCTCCCTGGGCAGTCTGTTCCAATGCTTGACAGCCCTTTTAGGGAAGAAATTCTTTATCATGTCCAGTCTGAACTTTCCTTGGCACAGCTTGAGGCTATGCCCTTTTGTCCTGTCATTTGTTGCCTAGGACAAGAAGGCAATGCCCATTGCTCTACAGCCTTCTTTCAGGCAGTTGTAGAGAGTGAAAAGGTCTCCCTGAGCCTCCTTTTCTCCAGGCTGAACATCCCCAGCTCCCTCAGCTCTTTCTCATCAGACTTGTGCTCCAGACCCTTCACCAGCTCTGTTATCCTTCTCTGGACATGCTCCAGCACCTCAATGTCTCTCCTGTCATTAGTGGCCCAAAAATGAAAACAGAACTCAAGGTGTGGCCTCACCAGTACCAAGTACAGGTGGACAATCTCTGCCCTGGTCCTGCTGGCCACACTATTGCTGATCCAGGCCAGGTGCCACTGGCCTTCTTGGCCACCTGGGCACAGCTGGCTCATGTTCAGCTGCTGTTGACCTGTACCACCAGGTCCTTTCCTCCTGAGCAGTTTTCCAGACAGTCTTCCCCCAGCACTGCCTGGGGTTGTTGCAATGCAACTGCACAACCTGGTACCTGGTCATATCGAACTTCACGCAATTGGCCTTGGACCATGGATCCAGCTGGTCCAGATCCCTCTGCAGAGCCCTCCTGCCCTCCAGCAGATTCACACTCTTGTCCAGCTTGGTGTCATCTGTGAACTTACTGAGGATGCCCTCGATCCCCTCATCCAGATGATTGATATAGATAGTAAACAGGACTGGCCCCAACCCTGAGCCTGAGGAGCCCCACCAGTCCCCAGCTGGATGCAGCACTGTTCAGCACCACTCTCTGGGCCCGGCAATCCAGCCAGTTTTAACCCAGCAAAGAGTGAACCTCACCAAGCCTTGGGCTGACAACTTCTCCAGGAGTATACTGTGGCAGACAGTGTCAAAGGCTTTACTGAAGCCCAGGTAGGTTAGACACAGCCTTCCCCTCATCTTACTCTGCTTTCTCACCAATAACCCTGCTAGCCCTTCATCTCAGCTGTCAAAAGGAAGGCACCAATCACACTTCTAAAAGATGGCATTGCAACACTAATAGTGTGGAAGGAACTCACCTTGAATTCCTGATTTCATGTGTAGCTGCCCAGTATCTGAAAAGAGCTGCAGCCTTAAAGAAACACTCAAACCAAACTATTGCTGTCAACCAAAATAGGACCATGTTGATCTAGTACTTCAAGAAACAGAAAGACTTAGCACAAAAACTAAGTCAGAAGCTCAGATGTCTTCCACCAAAAAAATATGTCCACTACCATCCTTCAGATTTCACTACGTATGCAAAGCTATGTAGATTATTAGAATCAAATTCATAGGTGTTTTGTAATTAACAAAATATCAATAATTATTGCATACCAAGATGCAAGTGCTGCACTCCTTGGCCCATTTCACATCTCTTTGTCTGTCAGGACAAAAAAAAACCCAACAAGAAAACAGGTAAAGGCTACATACTGTTGGTCTCCTGTTCCTGTCCAACCACAGGTTCAACTCCTGAATGCCAGAGCGCTGTACTGCCTGCAAGACCAGGTGTCTGTGCAACATTCTTCTCTCTTTCTTGACTATCTGCAGCCTCAATGGCTGCACTGGCCTTCTTCTCTGCTGGGAGATGCTGCGACGCTGCTGGGCCTGCTGAACGGGATGTGCTCCCACTGCTAATGAGAATGAACTTGTTGGGTCCATTGTTGCCACACTCTTTTCCTTTTGCTGTCAATGCCTCTATGATGCTCTGGATATCAGCATCTTTAGGGATGGCCACCACCTGTGTGTTGGGCATTGTAGGATGGTCAATTATCTTTATTCCCGCTGGGAATTTCTGCAGGCCATGGTCCCTTTTGTCTTGGGGTTGTCTGTTGTGTTGGTCTTCCTGCCTGTGCTCCTGCTTAGGAGCCTTTTCATCCTGACCTCTGTTCTCATCTCTTGCTGAAGTACTGGATTCCTCATTCTGTGCGAGGGTCAGTTTCCGTCTTTTGAGAATTAAGGGCCTGCGAGGGCTGGTCCTCATTATTGATCTCTACTGTCACTCTCCATTGAAAGGGAGAGGAACAAATCCTGCAAAACAAAAGATACAACATAAAGGGTGTAGCAAATCGTCTCAAGACCTCCCACAGAGCACACATTCTCAGCAGTTGCTACAAAGCTAGAAACACAAAAAAGGAAAATAAAATTGAAAGCATTTCATAAGGCTGACAAAGCTACTGAAAAATCAGACTGTACCTCCTTAACTCACACCTTGTGTAAGCAGGATGGGAAAGAGGTTTGCAGAGCAGATAATTTGCATCATTAAGTACATAATAATGAGGAAAGTGTGTATGTTCTTTACAGAAAGACTTAGGTATAATGTGACTTGCCCAGCATCAGCCAGCCAGCTGGAGGGGAGGGAGGGTAGAATATAGAAATAGCAGTGCTGATTCTTACAGCTGATTGCTCTAAGCAGCAGATTACACAATCCATGTGAAAAGGGAATTTACAGGTGGTTTGAGATCTGGGAAGCAGAGATTATTCTGAACACTACAAAGGCACACAATAACTGCAGCAGAAGTAAGGTGCTTTAAGATAGACACCAAGTAAATGTGCTGCTTTTGTAGATTTGTCAAAAACCAGGTAAATTCATCATTGGGCAGCATACAATTTAGATGTCAAACTTTTGGACAACAGGTGGTTTAGACTATAAAGCTGGAAGCAGAGGAAATAAAATTCAGAGACACTGCTTCCAGGATAAGATGCTGTCAGAATACTGATAATAATGCCATCAGGAATTTGGTGGAGCCTGCGCCTTTCTGCAAACTATACCAGAACAGTATGCAAATTGTAATTATCGTTTATCATTAGAGATGGCAAGCAGAATGGAAACAAATACCAAAAAAAGGACGCCTTTTGCATTGCTAGATTTGAGGGGGTTAGCAAGTAAACCAGAAAATTCTTAGTAAGAATCCTGTACATCGATACAAAGCAGCGTCCAGCAGATAACAAGCCGAGCTGATGCCGTCTGTACAGGGAGCAGACAGCCCTGCCATCATTCCACGCGGGTTCTGGCACCCGGCACAAGCATGGCCCTTTGCGATCTGCTCCACCCCCTTAAGGAGAGATCCCGGTAAGACAGCGCCAGCAGAAGAACCCCGAGCCAGCCTCCCATAGGCTGCGCTCCTTCCAGGACCGCGTCACTTCCCAAGGGCCCGGGGGCACCGCTGTGTACGCGCGGCCCCGAGGGGGCAGCGCCAAAGCGCTCCCAGCTCATTCCTCAGCCCCTCCAGCCCCTGCGCTGCCGCCCTCGCCAGCACGTTCACCTGCTCCCGCGGGCCCTCCACCCCGGACCCGGCCTAGGCGCTGCCCTCTCCCGGCCGCCCAGTGGCCTTAGCGCGGCCCTCCGAGGGGGCTGACCCTTGCCAGGGGCGCTGGAGGACCGTGGCGGGCACAGGTCGCGACTCACCAGCTGCCCGGCCGGGCAGGGCCGATGCAGGGCGGCGGCGGCAGCCCCGGCACTCCCGGAGCAGCCCCGGTTTGAATTTGGCGCCTGCCGCAGAGCTGGCCCAGTCACGTGCCGGCCTGCGCCAATGAGCTGTGGCGGGGCGGGGCCGGCCGGGCCGGACCAATCGGCGCGCAGGGGGCGGGGCCGGGCCGGGTCGGGCCAATCGGCGGCGGCCGCGGGGGATACGGATGTGCGGGCTGGACAGAGCCCGGCCCGCTCCGGGATCGCATTGTCCCGCCCGCTCCGTCCGTGTCCCGGGACAGCCTCTCCGCCCCGGCTGGGGCACTGCCGGCAGCTTCCTTCAACCATGCCGCTCGCGGCTGGGAGTCCTGCCGTGCGCCCGGGCCCCCGGCATTGCGCTGACTCCTGGTGAAGGACTACGGAGTTTTGCCGTTTAACGTGCGTGTCACGGCTGCACTGGGCTAGAGGGGCCCGCAGGACCCCCTGAGCACGCTGCGACTTAGGTAAGCAGGCAGACTGTTGCAGTCTCATACATTTCTCATGACGTTACCGAATTTCCTTATCTGTGCTGATGTATGATAAGTCAGGTTGGGTGAACATGAGCCAGCTGTACCCAGGCGGCCAGGAAGGCCAATGGCACCTGGGCTGTATCAGCAATGATGTGTCCAGCAGGACCAGGGCAGGGATCGTTCCTCTGTACTCGGCACTGCTGAGGCATTCGAGTGCTGCGCCCGGTTCCGGGCCCCTCACTTCAGGAAGGACATTTAGGTGCTGGAGTGAGTCCGGAGAAGGACAATAGAGCTGGTCTGGAGCACAAGTCCTATGAGGAATGGCTGAGGGAGCTGTGGGTGTTCAGCCTGGAGAAAAGGAGGCTCAAGGGAGACCTTATTGCTCTCTAGGTCTACTGCTTGAAAGGAGGGTATAGCTGGGTGGGGCTGGCCTTTTCTGTCAGGCACCTAGTGATAGAACAAGGGGACATTGTCTTAAGCTGCACCAGGGGAGGTTTAGGTAAGGCATTAGAAGAATTTCTTCACAGGAAAGATGCCATTGTAATGGGCTACCCAGGGAGGTGGAGTCACTGTCTCTGAAGGTGTTGAAGGAAAGACTGGATGCAGCACTTAGTGCCATGGTGGTGTTTGCCCATAGGTTGGATTTGATGATTTCAGAGGTCTTTTCCAACTTAATTGATTCTGTGATCTGTTTTCCAATGGAAAATTAAATAAAATGTTACTTCAGTTCAAACTCATTCATAAGGTGAAACAAACAAATCATGCAAGATCTGTAGAATACATGAGGGAGATGTCAACTATGTTCTGTAAAAAAGAAAAAAACAAAATTAAAATGTCTTGAAATAAAAGGTATAGGTAGTCAACAATTAGGGAAAGAATTCTGATTATCTTGGCCCTATAATATCTTCTTGGCATTACAAACCAGATTGAATTGGAAGAAAGGAAATAAGTTGGGTTTTTTTTTTTTTTTTTTCTTTTGATAGCTGACTTGATATAGCTGGATCAGTAGGTCAACTGCTCCCATTCCTGCAATGCATTTCTAAATCTACCTGACAAAAGGTTCAAGAACTACTCTTGGGAAAAAGTCTGCCCTGAGATATGTACACTGTGCTGTTGCATAAATGTTTTGCTTTTGTTGAAAACTACATCTGAGATTTCAAACCAAGTCTGTCTTCAAATGCATTTACTTGCCTTCCACAGATTTGAGAGCACTTTAGCATCTCCTCAGGGTGCTTCCCTCTTTCTTCAGTTGGCTCCAACAAGCATCATGAGGTTTCTAAGTAGTTTGACCACACCTTTTGATGCCTCCGAAGAAGAAGTGTACCCACAAGGCCAGGAAGGCAGAGCTGATTTTCCTTGAGAGGCCACGGGCAGGACCCATCCATTGTTATGAAACTCCACTGCATTTGGCTGAGAATCCCAGACGTGTGCCTACAAAACCTGTGGACCAGAACACTTCTGCTGCCTGGGTTGGTACAAATTGTCTTTCCTCCTGTGTCCCACAGCAAGTTTTCAATTTTCTCCTGTATGTCTTAACAGAAAGTTATCTGTTCTGGATATGAAAAATTAGTAGCCCAGACCTGAATTTCATCTATCAGTCTAAAGCATAAATAAGTGCTTGAGTTGCTTCACATTCTAAGAATAAGCACTAAGGTCTTGGTTACTTGAAGACATAAACTGTGTGCAGTCTGTACTGATTAATGAATATTTGTCTTCTAGAAAATTAATTCCTATCAGGAAAACACTGCTTTCCTTGACAACTGAAAACCCTGCACATAATAAACATTAGGGAAGACTTTTCTTATTGGCTTGCTGTTTGAAATAACTGCTGAACTCTGAATGTTACATGTTGAAGTATCGGGTGCATTGTTTAAATCTGACACTGCTAAATTTAGAGAACACAGGTTTTCACTTCAGAATCATTTGTTCTAACCTGCCTTCTTTTCCATTGCTGTGTTTTGAACAGTTTCTCTCCATACCAATCTTCTGATGGGTACCTTTGCAGAGTCCTAAAATACTCCTTATTTTGTGTAATGTAAAGATTTTTTTAAAGCAAATAGTTGCAGCAAAGACAGACTGTTCCTATACAACAGTAGTCATCACCTAGGCGAGCTCTGTTTAAACATTATTGCTGCTTGACTCTGCTCATCACAAAGCAAGCTCAGGAAGTGTGGTTTCAAACCTGCATGAAACATTCCTTTGTTCCTGTTCACCTACAGCATTTTAGTGATGCCTTCACCTTGAAGTAGAACATCCGAAATTTTTTCCTCCTTTTTTTTTTTTTTTTTTTTTTTTTTTTTTTTTTTTTTTTTTTTGTATCTGCTTGAGGCAGTTAGCTCTGTGGTTTCTGAATCACTAAGTAAAATTGTAGGAGAAGGGAATACAGGTGAGCTCACCCCTGATAAGAAACAGCTGTGTTGATTAAGCAATACAGCCTTGCCCCTGATGAGGAACAGCTATATCCAATAAGGGTGAGTGAGATAAAAGAGGAGGTTAGGTGGTTAAGGGGAGGCTCATCACTGAGGAGGAACCATGAGGAGCCTGAAGGAGAGAATCACTGCTGCAAGTTCAGTCTGAGTCTGCAGCTAGAGCCTGTTGTTGGAACCTGCAGTGGCAGTCTAGCCAGGTAGAGCCTGCAAACCAATACCTGCAGTCAGAGTTCAGCAGGGAATAACCAGCAGTCGGAGGCTGCCGGGGAAACCTACAGTAGGAGCTTGCTGCAGCCAGAGTCAGTGAATAGTTGGAGTTAAGATGACTAAGCCATGAAGAGGAATAAACCAGGACCCTTTCTACACTGTGTTTTATAAGAAATCTGTGCCTCAGCTCATTTCTACCCTCTAATAAGAGGGCTGCTGCAACATAAAGAAACTGCTGTGACTAAGCATTCATTTTGTTTGGAAGAGGTGGAGACATCCATACCAGTAGCTCTGTGATTCCAAAAATACAGTGATTCTAAGACTTGTTTGAAACCGAAGCTGCTAGATATTTTTCATTTTGGAAATTGTGGTAGATTTGTAACTTCTGGAGGCATCCTCTGCAGAGTGTCTGTCAATTTGTTTCAATGGAAACTGATCTTCTGCTCCTCTCCTTGGCATTATCTACCTTTCCCACTGCTAATTTCCTGCACAGGTGAAACCTATCCTAGATGTTCTCTGAAGGTAGGAAGCCACATCCTTAAAATCAAGGACTGTGTTAAGTATGTGCTAGTATACAATTACTACAGAATCACTTCTCTTTTCCTGCACAAAGGCTTTGCGTTCAAACAATTCAGCTGCACCTCAGACAATCACCATCCTTTGTTAAATTGCACTCAGTGTTTTGAGGAAATATATAGTAACTTGGGAATGCTGAAGGAGATCTGTGGTTAGTGTAGCAAGAACTCAGTTCAGTGTGGTCTTGGGAAAAGCAAACTGGAATCTGAAACAGTCTGACTCTTTTGTTGGTAACCAGGAAGACAAAGAAGGCTGTAAAAAAAGGATATCCAGGGTTTGAGTACAAGTCCAGAATCACTCAAAGAAATACAGGCTGTTGAGCTTGGACCATCTCTTCTATAGAAAGCCGCTTGTAGAAGTAGATTTTGGGTGATCTGTTACTCCACAGTACAGAAATTAACTATGTTTTGAAACAAAGGTGTTTTGGAGGAAGATTTTGAACACCATATTAATATAATCTAAGCGAATTGAGCTATGCGGGCATTCTTTAATCATTTTGTGTTGCTCTCCCATTTCAGCCTCTACTTCTTTGGGGAGGCTGAGGATTTAGTTTTTTCCATCTATTTGAGTTATGCTAAAACACAGAAAGGAAAAAGAGTCCATTCTGAGCTTTCTTAAATCTGTGGGGGTTACAGGAGTAGACACCATTTAGATTTCCCTTAAAACCCATATCTTGACTTCTTTGTAACTTGCCAGAGAACAGCTCACTTGCATCCCAGTGACTTTCCAGAGAAGAGTTGCAGGGCGTGATATGGAAGTTCAGAGGTATCTTGTGCATACCAGCTTTGTTAGTGACTCATTTGCTTTGCTGCAGAACAGATTACTCAATGAACACACCAAAAAAAGGTGGGGAAGTAGAATCAGGTAGGTATTACTTGTCTGGTGAAAAGGGTTGAGTTTTTAATAATAATCTTATTATTGTGTCTTTCTCTTCAGGTGTGCCCACAATTTGACACAACTAAGTCAGTGGTGTTGAAAGCATGCCAGAAGAAGCATCGTGGTCCCCACAAGCCCTATAATCAGGATGCCAACCACAGTTCATTCCATGCAGGAGGAGCTTGTAGAGGAGCTATAGCCTGCAGATTTTCTCCTTTAACATTTGAGACTCCAGAAGGACATGCAGTCCCTCCATTGGATGATGCAAATGGCTTGAGAAAGAATGCACAATGCTCTCACAATCAGCCTAAGAAAGGCACAGCAGCAAATGCTAACATCCAGGTGAAGGGTCCAGAGAACTGCAGACAGCCTGCTCCTCAGCCTGTGGAGCAGGAAGTCTTTGGTCCACCAGATGCAGGGGCTGCACAGGTTCCCTTCCCGGGTAATGGGAGATGCAGCAACACTCTGTCACAAACTACTCATGCTTGGTATCCAGAAAAAGAGCTGGCATTTGGTAGTGATCCCTGTGGGAGAGGGGAGGCGGCAGCAGTACTGGTTACAGATACTCCCGAGCACGAGTATGGAGTGAAAGTCACCTGGAGACGGCGGCCTCACATAATGAAGTACCTGCGGGAGCAAGGGAAACTGAGCGCTGCGGACATCCTGGTGAAGACAAGCATCGAACTCTCGAGGAGCCAGGCCCACACCTGACCTGGCGGGAGCAGCCACCCTGCTGCGTGCAAGGACACGCCCGAACAGACCACGTCGCTTGGGGGCTGAGGAGGAGACGTGATTTCAGCCAGGCCCTCTACTGCGCCTGGCAGAGCCTGCGAGAAATGCCGGGGCGGGCACGGGGTAGGGTCTTGGCGACAGAGGGGAGTCCTTTGGGGCGGTGTTCCCTGGGGCAGTGTGTATGGAAAGGGCTCTGTGCCCCACGCGGTTCCCGCCGGGGCCGTTCCCCGCTCCCGGCAGAGGCAGTGGGCGGCTCCCGCGGGGCGGGACGGGGGTGGCCGTTGTGTTCCGCTGCGCCTGCGCGGCCCCCGGACCAANGATGAGCGGCCGCAGCGAGGCCCGGGCGGGCGGAGCCGCACGGCAGCGGCCACGCGAGGCGGCGCTGCCTCGGTAACACCCGCGTCCCGCAGGCGGGCGACAGCCGTGCCGCTGTTTGTGTGCGGGTGTGTTTTATGCTCTTCATTCTTCAACGTTGGTGTGCATCGTCTGAATACTTGTAGATTAAACCGGTTTTGTTGTGTCTCGGTCCGTTCTTGGTTTCTAGGCACTGCTGTGAAGGGTTTTCGCGGTGTTATTCAGCCCTTCTGCTCCTCCTAATGAAGCTCTTTGAGTGTTTAGTATCACTCTCGGTGTGCCTTTGCAAGGAAAAAAAGAGGAATAACTCAAATGAACTCAACTGATGTAATAGGAAAAACAGCTGTGAACTATGGAGAAGCGGTTTTGGAAAGACTTTATGCTTAAGTAGCCCAAAACTGAAGTTATTTGAAATTAAATGTGAGTATACTGGCAAGCAGAGAAAAAAGGTTTTGGCAGAATTGGTGTGATTGCAAAACACTCAGGAAAATCTATCTTTGTGCCTCTGGATAGGAAGAAGTAAAGAGAAAAACCTAAACCTTGGGTAGTTAAATAATAATGAACACAGTGTAGAAGAGACACAGTATTTTTTAATTACATACATTGTTACATTTGGTAATTTAAGGAGGGTGAAAAGCAACAATAGAGTTAATTGTAATTGCTTGGTTCATCAAATATGCTGTGGAATATTAAATTACTGCTTTATGTGGACTTGAAAGGCCTGGAGTTGTCTAGCAGTTCTGGAAACAATTTTTAAGGAAATTATGTCCAGATACGTGCAAATTTCCCTGCAGAGTAGACTTTTAAGTCTGACAGAGTTGATGCTGCAGGAAAGAATGCTGCTCTTCTGAATAACACTACTGGCATAATTTCTTTCTTCTAAGAAACTTTTTGGGTACTTTTATGAGTGTCCCACAGAAACAGGTTAATGATAATGGCAGTTCATGGGATAGCTGCTTCCCTCCCATCCTGGTCCATTTCCTTAGGTTTCTTAGTCCCCGTGGTTAAGGTAAGAAAACTAGAATATGTGAACCTAAAGAAAAGTACAGAGTTTTAAAATGGATCTGGAAGGCTTGTTATTTTTGGGGGTCTGGCTCTGAAGTTGGAGTGTTTATCAGCATGGCAATAAATTCAATGATGACAACTGTCTGTATTCTTAGAAAGATTCTTCTTTTTCTGAGACAAAAATAGTAAAATTATCTAGAAGTCACCAATCTGGTTACTAGAACTCATGTTTGGTAAGACAGTTGCCAGTTGCCCAAACAGTGGATTTTATAGAAAAGGTAAAGGTGATACATAAAAACTGGCCCTTCATGGCAATGAAGATAATACAGGTAAAGCTTAACAAAGCTGTACCTGAGAACTGGTTGGCAGCATTTTTGGTTTTGCCTTTTTTTTCCCCCAGGGGTGCAATGCCTTTGCTATTGAGCAATGTGAAAAATACACATAAAGATATTGAAAGTATTTTATTTCTGATGAACAGAAATAGTCCAATAGAGTCAAATATTACCAATCAAAAATGAATGCATATTGTTTTGTAAGTGTGCTGTGGGATACATGATGATGGATAGACAGCAGAGATCTTGGATTTAGGCCATCCACAGGCTGTCACTTGCAAGTACTGTGTTGTGTTAGACTTTCTTCCACTGGAGCTGGCTGCAACTGAAATTGCTCAACTTCATTTTAAAGTTTGGCTTTCAGGTAGATGTGGCATAACTGTCTTAATGCTTTAGAAAATTGTAAGCTTGATATTGCTATTTCAGGGTTTTGATAAGTGCTAGACCTTCTCTCTTATTTGGGAAAGTCCATTTGGAGACCTACCATGAAATTATTAGTGTAGAAACATTCAGGTAAAAGTAATTCTAAATGCTTGTGAGCTTTTAAAATATTGTGAAGGAAATTTGTTTCTTATGGTAGTATGTATTTCAGAATCTCAAAGACCAGTGCACTTTGCCCTTTTGCGTGCCCATCACACAGCTTACAAGAACACTTAAAGCTCCCCACACTCTGCATTCCAAATATGCTTCAGCTCCTGACTTGCAGGTGTCATGTAAGAGGAACATAACTTCAAGAGGGAAAAATCTTGACTGAGTCTACAGAGACTACAAAACTGGATGTCAGCTGCAGTGGTCCTGCCCTCATTTGGATGCTTCCCTGGGGTCCAGATATGCATCAGCTAGTGGCTTTCAGTTTGTGAACTCAGGAACTCTGGGGTACTTCCTCAGTGTCCCCCAAAGTTAATGAAGGAAAACAGCCTGTTGCCAATGAGCTCAATGTTCGAAATATTTAGAGCCCACAGATTAAGGGAAGTTGAAAGCTTCAAAAGGAGTACAGCCAAAAGCCCTTTCCACATTTAAAAAGCCTGAATGTGGTTGGAGTTGTCAGGAGTCTCCATGCCTGCTGGGCTGGAGTATTTTGTATAAATGCACCATAATTATTATTTTGAGGAGAAAAAAGACAAAATACTTTGCTAATTATTTTAGCTACACTTGTAAACCAGAGAAGATAAAATTCCTTTTGAAAGCCTCTCAGCATCTCTGTTAGTCCTTGGGTATTTTTATTTAGCCATCAGTGACCTTCTTAAAATTAACAAGCAATGGTTTTTAAATGCCAGGACTTACAATTCTGCAAATCTTAGATGAACAAGAATTGGCTTAATATCCTGTTTGCTTCACCCCTTTCAGCTCTAAACAGCACAATGAAGAAATCTGTCCAAAGTGAGATAAACCTGTAAATATTTTATAAGTGTGGTTGATACGTACTCCTTGGAGTACAGATTCAACGGAAAAGAAAACCTTTTGCAATTTGATGCTGCTGCTGCTGTTAATGTGAATGGAGGAGTCATCTCACTTCTTGTGATGTAGACAGCAGTGGCAAGAGAGAAAAGGCAAAAAGGTGTGACTAAAATTTCCAAATGCAATTTGAGATTCACTTCGTAACAGCAATTGCAAAGAGGTATCTTAAAGCTGAACCTTGTTTGAATTATCTCTTTTGTTTCTAGTTAGCTCTTTTCCCATCTCTTATTGCCTAGAATTTAGGTTACTGGTGACTTGTTTTGTTTTTGTTTTGTTTTTTTAGAGAGCCATTACTTTTCTCTGCTGCCTTTTTTTTATTATTATTTTTCTTAATTACTGTTGGTGTGGCATTTGTAGAAGAGACAAATGCACTGACTTGACATAATTATGGCTTTGTATGTGTGAAAACTTTCTGCAGCCAGGCTTGCACTGGGATAGCTCCAGACTCTTGAATTGTTGCTGAGGCACAGCTGAGTGATCTCCAAAATAAAACTGTGTTGTAACTGGGTCATGGGATGAATTCTCTCCTAAGTGGATTTGCTGATATGCCTGGAGATGTTGCCTTAGACTACTGCAAGAACATTTACGCCAACTCTTAGTGCTCTTTAAAACGCACTCTGTGGGATGTTTGAACTCTTAACTGCCTGTGTTCTTGCTATGTGAGTCTGGGTGCTTCCACATTCCTTTCTGACTTTGCATTCTTATGCAGTAGCTGAGGCAAAAAAAGAACAAGAAATGAAATCTAGCAGTGACATCTTGCCAAGTCACCTAGTTTGAGATCAAAATGACATTTTTGCTGTGTCTATAATGGCTTTTCCTTTCAACTTTTCTAAAAATAAAAAAAAAAATCTGGACTGGGAATAAAGGTGTACAATTAGTTCTAGAGTGTCAGTTCACAAAATTTCATGTTCCTTTCCCTATTTTTAGTTTGAAATACTATTAGACAAGTGTGATTCATCTTGTCAAGGGTGATGTGCTTGTTTTCAGGGAATTTTGAGTTTTGTTACCTGGTCTGGGTTAAGGATAGCACGTGCTATTTAACTGCTGCCCTTGTTGCTAGGAGAGAATAATGGCTGCTCTACATTTCACTGGCTTCCTGTTGTGATGAGGTACAACATCAACAAAAGTGACAGGCCAGGTTTAATAATTCACAAACAGAAGATCACAGGAGACAGAATTCCAACCCCCTGGGGATCTTGCTTTCCTCTTTCCTTGGACAGAGCTGTTTCTGAAAGTGAAATTACCATGGGGATTTGAAGCCCATAGTTGAGAGGACATTAAATGGAAAAGTGGGGTTCTGCTTGTGGAATAAATTTCTCTTCCTTAGCAGAAACCTGGGTTTCATTAGGTTCAACTGAATAAACTGAAGCACAGTGCTCTGCAGCTGTCATGGTGGTTAGGAGCTGAAAAGTCCTGAGTCATGGAGGCACAGCTGTGAACTCCTGACGGCACATGCCTGACTGTCGCTTTTCGTGCCTTTTCCTCCGCTGGCCGGCCAGCCCTGGCACCAGCTGCGGAAGGGGGTCCCCTCTGTGACCACGCTGTCACCCGAGACCCCTCGTGGGCTCTGCTCTGGCTAGAGATATTTCCCAGAGACGGTGGAGGTGAGGTTTAGAGAGAGATGACGCTGCTGCCTGGGTTACAGAGGTTTTATTGATCTTTTGAGAAGCAGCCAAGCCAGGAGGTCCTGGCCTGGTCGGGGTCTTGCAGCAGGGCAAAGCTCCAGGGCTTGTCCTGGAGATTTGTAGTGGGAGTTCCAAAAGATAAGGGATGATCCAATAACAAAATTCAAGGAAAAATACAAACTAGACAGACAAAAACTATCACCATTGGGAACAGAGGACAGGGGAGGGGGTCTGGGATGGGGCCAATCACCCCGCAGGTCTCTCCGAAACTTCTAGAAGAAGGGAGATGCCCAAGGTGGATGGCAGCGCCCCAGGGGAGGGGGATTTACAGTGATTGACACATACCACTTTGGGAAGGGACCAAAGGCAAGTTTACAAAGTGGAATACAGAGGGCAAAACCATTCACTAAACTAAAAACATAACTAACAAACATATGAAAGTTAAAATGCACCACCACACCTGACAGGAGGTTCTGTGTCTCTCTTATTGAAAGAATTATAATAAAAGCCCAATTGAACCCCCCTGTTTGCCTGCACACTTAAATTACAAGTTTATGTGCCTGTTCTTATGATTGAGTTCCTCTGTGCCACCCTCCCAGCATTGGTGATGGCCTTGGTGGTTAATGGCTTGTGTGGATTTCTGGCTTCTCTTGGCCTTCCTTCCAGGAGAGGAATACTCCTTTTGCTTTAGGTTTGCAGAAATTAATTTATTTGAGACTTCTGGCTAGGGAAAACAAGAATGTCCTTTCTGTTCTCCCAGTGTAGTATAGCAGAGAATGACACAGACTTTTGTGTGCACTCTTCTTTATAGTCCAAGTAGAAGTGATACTAGTGTTTGTCCAGAGAGTGCTGATTCATTTTCCTTGCTCTGTTCCCTTGTTCCAAGTAACAGGAGCTAATCTTTGGTGCTTGATAAGTCACTTTTTTAATGGTGTGTAAAGCAGTAAGCAATACAGTAGTCAAATTAGTTCTGAGCTCAATATGTAACCTTTTCATGATGGTTTTATTCCTGTTGCATTTTCTTGCAACAGCCTGGATTTTTTGTCATCTAGTTTGTGCTCCCACACTCGGGATATAAACTTGTGATCTCTAGAGCCCGACCAGACAGAATCCAGAAGCTGGAAGGGGCTTCTTGAGATGATCTGGAGCAACCCTTGAGCTGCTTGAGCAGTGCTGGCTGGAGCAGATTGCACAGATTGGTGTCCAGTTGGGTTCTGAATATCTCCAAAAATGGAGACTCTGTCTTCCTGAGCAACCTGTTCCAGTATTTGAGCACTTTCTCGGGAATTTTTCTCCTTGATGTTGGGTAGAATTTCTTGCGCTTTAGTTCGTGTCCATCACCTCTTGTCCTGTCAGTAGGCACTGCTGGCTCTCTTTGCTTTACACCCTTCCATCAGCTGTTTATACGCATGGATAAGTTACCTCCTGAGTCTTCACTTCTCCAGGCCCAGTTCTCTCAGCCTCCCCTCATGTAAAATATGCTCTGGTCCCTTAAGCACCTTTGTGGCCCTTTGCTGGTTTTGCTCCAGGATGTCCATCTCTTTCTTGCCCCCAGAAGCCCAGAGCTGAGTGCAGCCCCTCGTGTGTGGCTTCACCCGCAGAGGGGCGGTGTCGCTCCCTCAACCTGCTGGCAGCGCTTTCCCTGCTGCAGCCAGGGGCTGTTGGCCACCTTTGCCTTGAGAGAATGAGTTGCTGGCTTGTGATAAACTTGTCCACCACAACAGTATGAATCAATTTTTGCAAATGAATCTCAACAAACAGCAAGCATATGTTTCATTCTTTATTTAACCACAATTCAGCTTTTTTTCCTGTGGACCTTGCATTTCTCAATATTCCGTTACTTTACTAGCAGGTTCCTTCTTTAATCCATGTGGACATTATTTCTTCCTTATTGGGGGTGTGTTTCTGTTGGTGTATAATAATGCAGAGCATACCCCACTGCACTTCTGAGATGATAATTTTATACTGGGGTTTTGTGCTTTCAAGACACCATTTTGAAACTGAAGCAGGTGTGATCTTTGAGTGATCATTTTACTTTGCCTGCACAGTTTTGTTTTACCTTACAAAATCACTGGAACGAGTACTGTAAAGAAAATAGAAGCTTGTGTCTCCTATACTGACAAATCCTTTTTTCTCCATTGACTTGGCTGTGGTCAGTCAGTACTAAACTGCATCATTATTTACCTAGTTCTGTTTGGCATGTGAACCGTCACTCCAAAATCGATGCAAGTATGGAAAGGGCAGTGCTGCAAGGATAGGCTTGTATTAAATTCACTCCTTTCGTGGGTTTAGCCAACAAAAATAATTATTAACCTGTTAATGTTTTATAGCAAATAATGCTTGTAGGATGTGCTGCTCAGGTTAGTTGTTGCTTGAATTCCTTTCTTCAGCACAGTAGTCCTGTTGCTGTGAGTTGTTGGGGCCACAATATAGGTGAAACGTATCCATATCATGTAGATACACAGAAAGAATATACATGTATTCTTCCGAGCACCAGCCTTTTCGGGTTTTGGGGTTTTTTTGAGGAGATTGGATGGTGGGGAAGGGCAGATGGTGGGTGTTTGGATTTGGGTATTTTTCACGTGCTTCTGATCTCTGTGGCTCGAAAGAAACACCTGATAATTTGACATTAAAATTCCATATTTAAGACTGCAAGTAGGTGGAAGCAAAAGTTTTAAAGGATTAGCTTGCCATTTTCGTTCTTTAGAATTTTTTTAAAGTTGTAAATTGATCTCTACGTTGTAAATTTTTCAGGTAGTTGGCACAAGTCATTGGCAGGAATAGGTAGTGGGTTCAGGTACATTTTGAAATGAAGTAGGACACGCAGGTCTCAGTGCTTGTCTCTGGTTGCTCCCTCAATCCACACGGGTCTGGCAGTTGAGTTTATTGTTCTTATTGGTTCACTTTATACTTACTTTCAGATGTTCTGAGAAAAACAGTCTCTATTATGTGAGACATAATTTCTATATTAAAGCAAATCCAAGACAGTCTTTTATTCACTCATTCAGAATTGCTTCCAAAACTTGGTGTTCACTCTTTCCATGCCATTGTTCTTAAAATATGTTCAGTAGGTGAAAAACTTTCCAAACAAATTTCGTGAATCCTTTCTCAAAACAATGTTCTATGGCATTAGTGGTTTTGGGGTGCAGAGGGATCAAAGGTCAAACTGGTTTCACTGATTTCTGTAAAAAAGGCAGACACACTAAAACTTGCCCTTATTGAATTATCACCTGCTTTAAAAGAATTTAATGAAATGTTGATGCAACTTCAGCTGTGCCACTTAGAAATAGATGTGGCATTTTATGGCTGACTTGCAGCAGATCAGTTTACTTTGGAAGACTTACTGCTAATTAGTTATGAAGGAAAGAATATCCTGTGTTTGCCCAAAATCTCCACTCTTCTGCCTTGGGGAAGGCAGAAAAATTTGGTAACTGTCACTCTCATGGGTGGTATGCTACACATTTTCCCAAAAATGTTAAATTACAGCTGTGTCAGGACTCCACCCTTTCGTGGATTGGAAGGTGCACTACAGATAGGTTTTGTTCCTCAAGTTTCCAGAGACAGTATTGCAATTTTTTTTTTAGAATATGTATCTTGAAGGATAAGAATCCTTCTTCAACTAATGTTTTTTTTTTTCTACAGCTTCTGTTTTCTTTCATAGCTGTAGTTCAGAAGAGAATAATCCCCAGGAAAGTTTCTTGGAGGGTTAAGAGTGAAAACACTTTCACACCAGCTGCCTCAACATTTCTTACTGAAGTTGCTTTTACTTGCACTTCTACAGCTAAAAATAAAATCTAGTGGATGAAGGTGTGGGCCACAAGCCACATTCTTCTCATCTCCTGATTTTTAAGTTCTGGGAGTGTTGCTCAGAGACGTAACTGCTGCTACCACATTAATAAACTGTCCTGCAAAGGAAGAAGGAATTATATGAGCTTTGTAAGACTCCTGATGGAAGCAGCACTCTGTAGAGTGAGAAATGGAACATAAGATATTGGGAAAGTGGGAAGATTTGTGGACCAAAATTGTGTTATTGTGCCTTGGAGCTCCTTTAAAAGAAGTAGAGCAATGGAAACAACTGAAAATTTAAGGATCTTGATTATTAGCTTATCGGTTCATATTCCCACTGGTATCTAAAGATTGTGTTTATTAAAAGGATTTCTGTGTCAGACTGATACAAAAATACCAAGCTTGTTGGTAAAAAGATCTAGTTCACTTTAAAATGGTCTGGAAGTTTCTGCTGGACACTTTCCCTGAATCCCTCTGCCAAACTATGGACTATCTGAAACTTTCATACTTTCCCTAGAGCTGCGCACAAATAGGTAATAATTCCTCAGCTTTTGTCACCAATGATTGAGTGCATGTACAGTGCTGATGTTTGCTGTAAAGAACAGTTCAAAGGCAAACCAAGCTGTCTTGCCTTCTCTTGGGTCAGATTTTCATTTAAGGTTGGAGTGGGGTTTGCTTCTGTGAGCTGGTCTGACCTTCTTCCTAAAAGAGACAGCCAACCTTACTTTTTCTTTACCAAACCTTTACTTGAATTGCAGGACACATTTAGCCAACTGGGAAACCTTTAAATCTGTGAGGCTTTGTTTGGGACGAGAAACTGAGTATAGTATTACTTTAGTGGAATATGAAGAATGTACATTTTGTTGAATGCAGGGAAACCTATCGTGGTGTTTTCCTTTGTTTAACATATTTCAAAATTGTCTTTCCAGTAAGTTCTCAGTCAGGTAGAACATTTTGTCTCTACAGGCTGCTCTTTCCTGTTGCTTTTTTCACTTTCTCTGCTTATTGCCTCTCATTCACAACTGCAGCCAGTCAATTCCTTTCAAAACTACTCCATGATCCATGATAAAGGCAACCTTTTTTTTTTTTTTTCCCTCCTTTTAGTTTCAACTCTCAGTATATAAAGGGAATTTAATTGAAATAACTTGAAAGAAGAATGCTTGGCTCTCCCATCTGGGATAACCACCTGAATTGGGAGGTAAACCATAGCCTTAGTGTACAACAGCAACTTTTAACATAATAATATTCAAGCTCAATTAAAACCTGTTGTTTTCTGTTGTAAATCCACAGTTCCATGAGTTATCCTAATGGTTAATTAGTCACAGTGTTAAATAAAATAATTATTTGCAATCTGAATTAATTTAGCTTCAGTTATTTATGTCTGGATTTTACTGTCTTCTCTCTCATCAATGTCATCTGCACCCTCAAATCCATGGAATACAGTGGAGTCTATTGATTTTCTCTTGAATAAACTGTAGGATGCATTGAAATCGTGCTAAGAGGTGCACTTTCCAGTCCCTGGTCAATTTGTTCAGCTTTCTGCTGAACTCTCTTCAATTCTTCAGTCCTTTCTCTTGTGTGGACCTTGGATGGAATGGAAGAACATTTTCAGGCTGGTGGATTGCTTTTATTTTCTACATTCCGCTTTAATGTCAGGGTTTTTCATTGTTCTCAGAGTTGGATTATACTGCGAATTTGTGTTTGGCTGATTCAATGGTAATTATTGCCAAGTGCTTAGAATATAAGTGTTTTGGTTGGTTGTTTTTTTTTTTTCCAAGTACAGCATACTCAGGAACACAGACAAGCTGCAATGGAAACAAGAGTGTTACCTCTGCCTATCCACAGTTTGTAATGCCAGAATTTCAGTGTTATTGAAAAATATGTCCATTCTGAAGGAACTATCAATAGATGCAGTGTGCCTTTTTTACAGGAAAGAAAATAAACCACACAAAAAGGAAGCTTCAGTTGCACATATGAATATCTGGTAAAGAATCAGTGAGTTATGTATCCAGCATGGTTTTTTGCTATTCTGAAAATGGGTAGGAAAGACCAGATACATTTATAATAAATTTGTTGCATATTCCTATTGCAACACTTTAATTTCTGATTATGAAATGAAGACCAGGCTGATATTGATTTCACTAGGAGTTTGAGATGCTACCAGTTAAAAATAGAACTTTTTGCTCCATGTTAATCTGTGAACCTCTCTGCATCCTGCCATCTTCTTCCATGTTTTATTAAATAAAATTTAAGTTGCTTTCCCTCTCTCATTTTTATTCTGTATCCTGCACTATCGTTAGTCTTTCCTTGTGTGTTCTGTTCTGGGTGGTCTTTCCTTTCTCTGTGGCCCATGTCTGTTACCTGTCACGCAGCTTCAGGATTGCAGTGGATTCTGGTAAATGCAGCAGTGCTGTCTGCGGGCAGGATCTCGTGTGGGCTGCTGTGGTGCAGTGGGTGGGGAGAGGACATTGACACAGGCTGCTTGAAAATTTCCAGTTCCTATTTATTGAGAGTAAATGGGCAACTGGTTTGGTGGTTGGGATTTTTTTCCCTGTTCTTAACTGTGGTGTTGTAGCTATGGAAATTCTGCTTATTTTTCCTGTTCCTGATGGATGTTTAATTCTTCTTATTGCACATAAACCCTTCAAACAGAAAAGCAAAGCAAAGGATGCAGTGTTTTGGTGTGGGCATGTCCAAGGAACACGGATCCGTGTTGTCAGTCCAGCTGAAGGAGGATTCCTGTTCGAAGCCTGCAGCTGGATTAGCACACCACTTACATTCCTTAGTGGTGAGCTCTGGGAGTGACTCTGGCAGTGTTTTGCTGTTAAAGTTTCTAATAAAACTAACCCTGCTGTGGGGGTTAAGAAAAGGTTTGAAGTGTGGGAATCTCTTTTTTGACTGGTTATTACGTTATGCTTTCATGATGATGAGTTCTAGAAGAAAGGTTGCAGAAGCAGTAAATTAAAATAGTGTGAAAGGGGCGCTTTTAAACTAATGCTTGTAGCGCTACATTGCTCATGACTTTAGGGTTTTTATTTTACTGCTTGTGTGAATCCTTGCACTTTAAAATGAAAAGCACTGATCATTGCTTTTGTTTTGTTTTGCCTGCTACTCATCAGTTTTGGTCTATGTTTAAAAGTAAATTGTGAAAGATAACACTTTTTTATCTTTTTGGTTTATCAAACTCTGTGACCTGTTAGAATCTTTATGTTCAAGCGTAAGTTAAGTGGCCAGAGTTGAGGCACTGTGTAGTCTGTGTCGTGCTCCTGTTACATAATGTAACTTTATCTCAGTGTAGGTAGAAAATAATTTAACATACTAAGTAAATATTTTTCACTGAAGGTTTTCACAAGGCATATATGTGAGTCCTACTATTTCAGCACTTTGTCATCTTCCAGGTAGAAAGGAAACCTTGTAAACTTATTTCCTAAAGCAGTGTAGTGTTTCTTTCTTGTGATTTTCTAAAGAAGAGACTCAAATTGTTTGGGGATACATTTTCTGCTAGGAAAAGCAACAAAGCCAGAGATAGCAGCTTGTATCTCCACGGGACACCTTTGTGTCCATCAGAACATGTCTGGAAGCCTGCTGTTGATCGCAGGTATGTAGATTGCTTTGTAACAAACTCTCGACTGCAGTTAGCAAATGTTAACAATTTCTGAAGTCAGTAGGTGTATGAGAAGAAAAGGACTATTCCCTCCCCCCCCCCTTTTTTTGTTGTTCTTGTTGTTACTTTTTTGTCATGAATGTGTTAAGTGGGACTTCCAGTTGTTTTTCAGACTTTGCTAAAGATGGCGTTTTCCATCACCTATGCTATAAATAATAAGCATGTCATGTTTTATGCTGAAGTTTTGTGTGACAACTGTTGCATATTGTGCTGCACTCAGTAGATGTGCTTCTGCTTGTTTCTTTCTTCAGCTGTGGCTGTTTTCAAGTGAAGATGACTGTATTACTCCAGCTGTTGCTTTGGGGATACACAAAAGCTCTCCATCCCTATCAAGAAAGACACTAATTTTTCCAGGCCCTCCATTCCGTTAGAATCCAAGACACTATGTATACAGGTTCATGTGAAGGGTAACATCAGTTTTTAGAAATAAGATGCTTTCAAGGTCCTAGACCTGTTGTGTGACACTTCAAATGCATTAGGGAAAAAAAAAAGTATAGAAATAAGGAAACTGTGGCATATAAAAGAACTAGCAGTTGTAACTTGTTTAAAATACTACTAGTTGGACAATTAGTATCAATTTTAAAGTATACAAGTTGTTATATGTCATGTGGATACATAACCCTTCTTGTGTCTATTTCAACCTTGCAGAGTAGGATCTGTGTTTACTGAGGTAGTTTGTCTTTAAGGACCTCTGATTTGTCATCTGCTTGCCTGAAGTTGAGTCAAATGTGGGTGTGCTAGGGGCTAAGGGGACTCAGGCTTTTCTTCTCTCCTTGGCTCTGAGTGCTGTAATCCAATTTCCATGGCATGTGTTTTGCAGAAGCCCCAGCTCTGCTCTCTCCATCTCTGGTTTTCCTTGTCAGGGTTATATTCAGCACTGGCTGCCAGCCTGTACTTCACACCACTGGACATTTGTGGATACCTAGACCAGACAGAGAATTTCCTGTTTAAATTGAAATTGTGGCTTGCCCTGCTTTTCTGATACTGTTAATAAAATATATAATGTTTGTCTCTTCCCCATATTAAGTATCTTCTTCCTGTTGCTTTCTCACTTCCAGAGAGGTCTTTGTCAAAACTGTGTTGAAGGAAAGGGCACAACTGTAGTTGACAGAGTATGTGCTTAATAGTCAATCAACATCTCCCCTTTGTGGGGTTAACTGCTCTAAATTGTATTTTATGTAATATTTCATTACCATACAAAAGCAAATGGGAAGTCTATATGGAATGAAAAAAATAGAGTTCTTATGAAAGTTATCTATGAAATACTGAAATAGGGAAATCATTCTTTTTTTACCTTTAGGAATTAATGTCAGATGTTGCAAACTCAGATTCTCTCAGGTATTAACAGTAGTTCTGGAATGTCTGGCAGGAAGAGAAAATGATGCAGGTTTGACTCCAAGACAAAACTGAGTTCATTTGGATTCAGGTATCCCATGAGGGAGCAGGGACTTTACTGAGTGGGTCTGAACTGTGTTAAACCTTCAGGTGTGAACTGTCTCCCAGCCCCACCTCCACAGAGGTTTGTAATCCATCTACCAGTAATGAAGCCTTTGGTTCTTTCAAAATCTTTTCAGAATGGTTTAGTAAAGGGACTAAACCAGAGTTCAGTCTTATTTAAGACAGAATATGATGTTTTATTTTTAATACCTTGTGTCTTGGTCTTCATGTGAGATGGAAGTAATGTCTAAGGCATTTTTAAGTCTTGATGGTGAAGTTGTTGTCTGAAAATATCCTGTGCTCTTTTAATGCAAACTGTTTAATAGCAATAATTAATTAATTTATTTTGCTTTTGCAGCATCTTTGAGGATGAGAGCATGAAACTACGACAGCTGAAACTACAGAATCAGGTAAGTGATAGTGCTGAAGCTGGTAAAAATAAGAATAGGAAGTCAAACAGCCCTCTAGAGACTTGAGAAATGGGGGTGAAGTGCTAAAAATGGTTGGTCTAATGAACTTTGAAGATTTTCATGGTTTGTTAGTTCAAGCCAACCTTGCCATGGCTTGTAGACTTGGTGTGTTTGATAAATTTATTTTTCATATGTTCTCTTTTTTCATTGGGATTGTGTTGCTAGAGAGCAGGAATAAATCAAAAGACGGGAATGCTCCAGGGAATTATCCATTTTAGGCATCAAAGGAGCATTTTCACCAACCTATAGAACAATCTCTTTGACACTGCTGTTGAGAAGGATTTCCAGCCTTTTCTGACCTTTTTTTTTTGTTTCCTACAATGAAAATATTTACAGCCCAGCACGGGTCAATTATTAGGCTGTAGGTGTCAGTTTTTGAAGTGCTCTTTGCTGGATGCTTACATTACCATATTCTTCAAAGCAATGAAGTATCCATCCTTAATATTCTTTCTCTGTGAAATTTCAAATGCTTTTCAATAGATTAGAGGATGTGAGACTCTCATGATCCTCTAACTGATCATTTCACATGGACCACAAATTCCTGTCTTGCATTAAATTCTTCTTGTTCAACTTAAAGTATGGTTTTTAGGAAGGGGCTTTCTCAGGTGAGATCTTTAAGTCCAGACACAATAGTCTTCAGGGAGCTGTTGCAGTGGATAATAACCCTCTTTACCAGAACCTGGTCATTATTTGTAGTCTGAGTTTGCTAGGCTTTGGCTTCAGGCACTGAATTTATTACCAACTTTATCTGTGTCTATATAGGCGTTTATCTAAAATGCTCCAGAGTCAAGAGGTAAAATATATCTTTAGTCATATTCATGGAAGCTACAATAGTCCTTTATCTGTAGACTATCAAGTGACACCTGTTTAAAAACAAACAATTTATTTAAAATTAGAATAGAATTAATTAAAATAATCTGTAAAAGAGCATTTAGTGTCAAATGCCATTTGGTAAGAAGTTCCAAAGCTAAGGATGGTCTGGCTGCTTAGTGATGAAATTTAGGGTCTGTCTTAGAACTGGTCTTGGGTTGTAAGCTGGTAATAATCACCTAGTCCTGGGTGCTGTGATCAGTGTTTGCTTAGTGTCAGGTCTTGCCATGGGGATGCATGGCTATTCCTCCAAAATAAAACTGCTGGGCTGGGTGGAATTCCCTCAGAGCAGCTGTCAGTTGCATCCTGAAGAGGTCAGTTTAAATAATTCATTTCCTTTCGCAAATTTGTTTCCATCTTTCTTGGATTTGGTTAAGATTGCAATCATCTGCAAAAGAAACAGCTGGAAAATTTCACTAAATATATTTTAACACCCCACCCTTTGCAAATGAGATTTGTTGAGAAGTGCTAACAGGCTCTAATTTAGGATTTTAGAATTAGGTTTGAATATTAATTTTAAAGTCTACTTTTACATTAATAGTACTATGCCTTCTGAAGAAACAAAAATCAATTGGCAATCACTACCAAATATGATGGACTCATGCTGGTTGTAGCTGATTCCTTGCTTGATTAATTTGTCATAAACAATTATAGGAATTGGAATTTTAAAAATGCAGAATGTTTTAATCCAGCAGGATCATATATAGCATTTCTGGTCATACAGAGAATCTGGAATAAGCCATAGCAGGGACTTGTCTGACCATCCATCTTTATGATAGGTTTGGAAACCCTGTAATTGCAGTAAAATATTATTTATAATAGTGCATGACATCAAGTTCCATCTGTGGGCCAGCTCTGCCTGCCAGGATGCTTTTTTCTCCTGGACTACTGCCTTCTCCTTGAGGCAACAGTGTGTGGTTGCTCAGGCAGTGCTTATTTCCTCATTAGTAGAAGATTTTTGAGTCTTCTGAGGCGTCTGCAGCTCCAAGTGCAGTGCTGCCATCTCCCTGTGCCGGGGAGCACGAAGCCTGGCGTGTTTCTGAATGTAGCTGGTGCGGTGCATTGCTCTTGACGTGGAGTTTCACTGATGCCATCATCACTGCCATTGTCACTGCTGTCCCAGAGGGAGCTAAGGGGCGGCTGAAAGAGGAGAGGATCTTCCCTAGGCAGGATCCATCCTGCATGGCCTACTAGGACTCTCCCAACGAATAAGTAGCACAGGATTGCACCTTCAGGGCTGGAGTTGTTGGAACATTGCTGTATATCAGCTTCCTGCCATCACAGCTGGAGAAAGAGAATACTAAACTGGTTGTCTTAATGGTAGACTAGATATTCTTATGTGACTTCATGAAAGCTCATTTGAACAGCAGCTGGTGGTTTGTGATCCTCTAGTCCTCCTATGTTTTGATTTTGTGGTTTTCTAAGATGTTTCTGGAAGTATTTAATGCACGAAGTGCACAAAATCCCAAACAAATCATGATAATTAGTATCTGTTATTTGTTTAATGGGTTGTGCATTCTGGTGTCCTGTTCATGAACCATCTATATTTTATGTAGTAATATTATATGAATTTTTGCTGTAACACAGAGCTGGAGGAAAAGGCTAATTAGTAGACAAAATGAAACAGAATACCCGTTTCCTTTTTCTACTTCCTTAGTGGAATACGGCAGGGAATACATGGTACTGAAGGGCAGGCTGCTCTGCCACCGTATGGAGAGAAAATGAACTACTGTTTGCTGTCCTAAAAGTGGAGTTGCACATATTTTTTCCATCTCAGTATGCAAAGTAGTAAAGGGAAGCCTTTTTAAAAAATTAAGTTACTATCAAATTTTGTCACTTTGATTATCCTGTGATTCTTACAAGAAGGAAGATCAGTCACATCTACCAACAGTAAACTGGTAGTTTTTATTATAATTTATTTAAACTGGCAGTGTTTTAATACGAGCTGATCCTATTGGATTGGTGAGTCCTAGAAACACTTTGATGTAACACAGTGTATAAGAGTAATAATTAAAATTTAGACTGCTGAGCAGTGAAATGTTCAAAAAAGTTTATGTAATAGAATAATCCACTAAATAACTCTCAAAATTACTATTTCCTGTGTTGATCCCAATTTCAATTTTGCATTCTAACACTAGCTGTATATTTTCTTATTTTCTTAGTGCCTTTAGGTTGTGTCTGTTGTTTTGCTGATTTTTTTGGGTTTGGGGATTTTTTTTTTCTTGCATGTTTGTCAGGTGGAGAAGCCTTGACAACAATTTTTCTCAAATCCTTATTCTGAGTATAATGTTTTGATTCTTATTTTTCCTTTCTCCTTTGGAGAATTATAAACTATCATGACTTTTTTTTTTTTTTTAACTTTTTCTCAGGTTTAATTTAAAAAGGGAACAAACAACACAGATGTAAATTCTTTTGAAAGGTCTGACTACCTTCCTAGAAAACACTGTACTTAGCAATTTCTAAGAATTTGACTTTACTGCTTATATTTCTTTTCTTATTCTAGACCAGTGTGATAATCTCTTTGGAACTGTGTGTAGTTTTTGCTCTGCAGGATAATCCTTGCAAATAATTCTGCAATAGCAAACCCTACCTGTATTGCAGTCCAGTCTTCAAAGTTTAAATTCTGAGTTTAAATAAAAAAAAGTAATTTTGTTTCAAGGTGGGTTTGTTTGTTTGTTTATTGTATTTGAGGTTTTGTATGTTAGGTTTTGTTTGGGTTTTGGGTGGTTGGGTTTTTGGGTTTTGGTTTTTATTTCTTTTAGATAAGTGAAAAAACCAGACAGAATTGAGGACCAAGGGCTGAGTTGTTTTGGAATTCCTCAGGGAGAGGTTGCCTGAGAAACTAATCTCACTTGAGATAAAAAGACTAATAGGAGAGAAAAAACCCAACAAGAGAAAAAGAATAACGGGAGAGGAAATGGCTCCAAAAACATCTGTATCTCAAGTGGATTGAATTGTTGGTACTGATGAATTGTTTATCTGGTGGGTGCAGTGAGACTGAAAATAATTTGACGGAGAAATGGTTTCTATCATCAAAAGCAGTTTTCAGGGATGTTCAGGTACCTGAGAGACAGACATGGATAAACTGCATCTACTGTGGGGAGCTTGCACATTTTTTTGCATAATGGTGCAGAATATTAGAATATGATTTTTACTTCTTCATGCATCACCTTTGTTTTTAAGTACTAATCATGTCTGTCTTTAAAATGGCACCATGTCCCTTTTGTCTTGATTTAAGTCTAGAAATTGTTTCTCTTCTCATTGAGTATCAAATGTATATGTATCTTGGAGAAATAATGTTTTAATTTTTAGCATTTGGACTTACCAGTCTTTCCATTCAGTCCTGAATTATATGGAAAAACTTTGGAAGGTAGATCAAATTTCCTTTTCATGGATCATTCGTATTTTAAGTACTGTTTTTTATTTATTTGTCTCCCCACTTTGAGTCTTATCTCTCAGCATTGGTTTCTGGGAACTATTTGCTTTAAGTTCTCCCTATAAGGTGATAACCTTTGAGATAAAAACCCTTCCTTTGCAAGTCCTGATTGTTTCATACTGGATTATGGATGACTGCTGAATTTGTCTATTTGTGTTAAGGGTTGCTATAGCTGAGACTCGGTGAAAGGATTTAACTGGTGGTCTCAGGACAGGTCAGAAAAGAAGCAGTTGTCCATGTCAACCTCTCATGGAGAATCAAAGTCACTTCACGCAATCCCACTTCAAAACCCTGGTGATATCTGTGTGTAGGATTTTTGTGAGAGCTTGCAAGAATATTTCAGGTTTATTTGAGATTCTGATCAGGGATGTGTCATTCCCAGTGGCTGAGGCTTGGATTCTGCCTCTCTAGATGTGGCTACTCATCTGTTTCCTGCTTTTCTTTATTCCACAGAGAGCCCTTCTGGAGAAGAAGCAGAGGAAGAAACGTCTGGATCCGTTGATGGTACAGCCAAATCCCGAGGCCAAGCTGCACAGGTCAAAGCCCAAAGGGTGTGAGGAGCAGACTCCTTTAGTAGAAACTCCTACCCCTGTCCACAGTGATGTTGTTTTACATGGTAAATAATCAGCCTGATTGCCACAGGGTTCCCCAAAATCTCAGTGTATGCATTATGTCACAGATGGGTGCTTACATTGCTGTGATGGGGTCAAGTGATAGGATGGATTAGATACTTTTCAATATACGAAAGTTGAATTGTAATACAGTATGGTTGAGCAATATGAAACTGTGAAAGCAAACAAAAACCTCACCTTGATTTTTGTGACAGCTGTAAATCTTCATGTGCCCTTGAGTAATCTCTCTCTTGGGTTAGGCTAGAAGAGCTGTAGAAATGGGCTGGCAACTTATAAAGGTGAGGACATACAAATCCAAAGTAAAAAAATCTTCTAAAGCTGTAAGATGAAGAAAATAATTCAGTAGTGACTGCTTGTATGGTGTTTTCTTATGGTGTCATGGCATACTCCACCTCAGTATTGCATATGATGAATGCTAAAGTGGAGAAAGCAAACAAAAAGTGTTATGAACACTGTGTTAGCCTCTTGATGGTTTTTACCTCATCTGTTGTTTTCTGTGGGTGTCATTGACACAACTGAAACATGACAGGTTATAGTGGTCCACAAAGTAAAAAGCACAAAGTGCTATCAGAGCCAAAGGTAATAGCGTGGTGGCCTCAAAACTTTGCAGTAAAATAGTGACCATTATTTTAGGAGTGAAAAGAAATGCAGTAGTGAGAGCCTGAAGACTCCCATGTCACAAAGAGACAAAAAGAGCAGCAATGAAATCCTTATGTTCTAGTGGAAATGTCAGCATCAGGAAATTGTTTATGAGAGCCAGGATCCCATCAGCCTATCAAGAAAGTAATGGGAAACATTCTAAGGCTTTGAGATGTGTGCTGTTGCAGGGTGTGATAATAGAAACCTTGTACTGATAGCAAATTAATATGCACAGTAGAATTTTAAATGTCCAAACAAGGGATGTTACTTGGTTTGAAGATCACAGTTGGAACTATGTTATCCCTTCTCTCTTGAATATTTTTCTTATCCTCCAGGTGCCTTTCAGGATCATAGGATAGGAAGGAAAGTGGTGATGTTTATGGTAGCGTGTATGTGTTTAAAATCAGGTGGAAGAAAGCTTTTAAAAGACATTTTCAAGTCAAGAAGAGAATGAGAGAGAAGATAGGTATAACTTTTAAGGTAGGAGTGTTCAGTAAGACTCAAATGAAAACTTAACTGCTCATTCACTACCTTTCATAGTTCTGAGGCTTTCTCAGTGCAAACAAGTCCTGTTAAGAAGTGATAACAGCAGTAGACATGTCAGAAATACAATGCCTACATGAAGCAGCAGTGTTAAGAAGGAAAACACAGGGACAACAAGAAATCCAAAGCTGGAACTACATTTACTTATTTTGTGCTACATATTAGGTGACAAATACAACTTGTTTTAGTTGTTTAAGCCTTGTAAAAAGGTAGATAAAATCACTATATTTACATAGGGAGAAACTGGTAACTGATATGTTTAAAGTAATAGATAATCTGTACCAGAGTCAAGCCTGACTCCTCCCAAGCCTTCTGAAAAAGATTGAACAAGTATATTTCAGTACTTTAAAGAGATGCTAGAGGAAGGGAAGATGAAAAGAGCCACCATCCTGGCCATGCATCTTTGGCCGTAAAAAAACAGACTTTGGAATTCTGTTTAATTTTGGCCTGCAGGCATTGATGGACCAGCTGCTTTCCTAAAATCAGAAGTGCCGGATTTGGGGACCAAGCTCCAAATTCTGTCTGTTGGATCTACCAAACCAGAAGATAATGCAGATAAGGAAAATGATGGAGAGGCTGTAACAGATACAGCAAGCAAGCCAGATCTGCAAGAAATATTACAGAAACGAGGTAAGAGTTAATAATGGGTAAATCTCTTTTTAGGGGCTCTTCTACTTTTACAACTTTCAGTGGCATTAAAAATGAGGAATCATGAAACAAATGTCTGTAGGATATCACTTCTAAAAGAGCTACTAGATTGTACAGCATGTGGAAGTGCAGTGCTGCAGTTCCTTGTCCTGATATTATTTGAACCATACCAGTTATATTTTAAGGGTTTCTCAATGTTTCTGGTCTTACCAAGGAAATTGCTGACAAAATGCTATACCACATTTTGCTAAAGTTTGGGGTGTTTTTATTCCAGATATGCTATATCTTGATAAGATGCTTGAATATTTTCACAACAGCAGGACCCTTCAGTAAATGCCATGATTTAACTCCTTAGGAGACTAACAGGAAAGGTGTTTTTTTCTGAGTCAGAGGCTGTCACAGTCAGCAGTTTTCAAGTTATAAGTTCAATAATTATATCCCATTGAGGAATTTCCTAGTGGAGTGTCAAGCTCTGTCTGCCAAGTATCTTAAGTTGCTGCCAGTACTACAGGAAACCTTTTTTTGTTGCATGCAGCCTAAGCACTTTGCAGCAAAATAATGGCTAGTGTTTAATTTAGTATATAGCTTGCTTTTATTTTGCAGCACTTGTCTTTAAGAATGTTTCCAGTGTACTGCATATACTGAGGTACTATCACATTCAGAGGTATTCTCATCCAGTTGTCAGATGGCACAGCTGCTTACCTAGAGATGATAGCAACATTACACAAGAGTTAGAAAAGGAAAGAGGAGAGAATATCCAGTAACTTCAGGGGAAATTAGTGGAGGTAGAATATAAACAGTGACTTTTGAAATTGGCTGGAGTACCAGGGCCAACGCCTTTCCTCTTCCCGAATGTCCTTTGGGAAGTTTACTGACAGGTTGTTAAGACTGGATTTTGCTGTTTTATCTGAGACTTCCAGCAGTGCCCCTTCTCTGTAGTGCCATGTCAGAGCATTGTTATAATATATGTTCTCAGAAAATAATTCAGTTAACCAGGCTGTGTTCGCTGTCTGTTGTTTCAATTTGGTTGGAAAAGACCTTTGAGGTCATTGAGTCCGACCTATGACCTAACACCACCTTGTCACCTGGACAATGGCACTAATTGCCACGTCCAGTCTTTCCTTAAACATCTCCAGGGACAATGACTCCACCACCTCCCTGGGCAGTTCTTTCCAACTCCCAGTCACCCTTTCTGTGAAGAACTTCTTCCTAATGACCTTCCTAATGATGCAATTCCAAGTGGAAGGACACAAAAGATAGTGATGTGTACAGAACCTCTATAAATATCTTTATGCAGAGTTATTTTAGTTATATACCCACAGTCATCTCTACATGACTGTGCTGAGGTTAAGATCAAATAAGCCCTGAGCCTTCTCAATCTGTGCTTCAGTTTTAGAAATCAAGTATTATTAGTATTTCTGGACCTGAGTTTTTGGTACTGATGTAAGAACAGGAGGGGCTCTTACTGAAAAATTGACATACTCTCTTTCAGGGTGTGTAAGACTGAGGGAAAATGGTGATGGATGTAAACTGTACAGAGTCCAGTTTATGGGATAATGTCAGCATATTGATCTAGATTTCCTTTTATTGTTGTTATTCTTAAGACATGGAAGACTTTTTTGCATGAAAATATGCAAAATTAATTCAATGAAACATAAGCTAAGCAATATGTTGTCATGGAATATCAAGTAAAATCCATACTTATAAAGGCCTGACAGCTGCTTAATCATCTGAACTTTTTGCAGTGACTGCTGCAAAACATCAGTAGGAAATTGAATTACAAGGCTCAGGAAGAGTATATGCACATGAAGAAAATCAGCAGTTGAAACAGAAATTAAGAATCAGCAGTTGAAAAAACGGAAATTAAGAGTGTGAATAGGTATTCAAGAGTCATATATGAATTAGTGATGCCATGAATTCGTGACACCTTCTTTCAGAGATTACATGCTCAATCCTGTATTCTGACAGGAATTTCAGGCAGTTTGAATTTTGATGAGGAGGACACAGAAGAGGAAGAAGCTAATAAGAGACCAGTATCTCATTCACCATACCCTGAATCTGAGAGGCCTAGTTCTGCATCCAGCGAGAAGTCTTTTGCAGTAAGTGTCTTGAAATCCATTTCTGATAAGCACTGGGCCCATGCCTGATTTTAGTGCTAACCCCTGGAGCACTGGGTTAAAATGCAGGAGCTGCAAGTACAGTAGCCAGCAACATCATTCCCTGAAAGCAGAGGAAGGTCAAGATTGTCAGGTTATCTGACTGAAGGGACACTGAGTTAAACATAAAGACTTAGCAATGATCAAAGGAACAATTGTGGGTGGAGGATCCCAGGGAGCCTAATCAGTGAATATGGGAACACAGTGAGTCAGCACTGTTACCCTTAAAGGAAACAGACTGGGCCATTGTCTGCAAAATTCACCAAAATGACTCAGAGAAGCTCTGAAATGCCATGCAAACATAGGAGGGATTTCTTCCCGAAGGTTTATAGCTTTTTGGGGTTGTGTTTCTTTTTTTTTTT
>VWYP01005570.1:134875-147730 GCA_013400435.1 Pycnonotus jocosus
TTTTTTTTTGTCGGGGGGGGGATGCAAAGGGAAATAGAATTTTGGAGTGGAACAGAGAATGCTGGGATTGGACAAACATCACATATGGGATGTCTGGGGAAAGGAACTTCAGAGGGAAAAGAAGGGTATCAAGGTGGATCAGGGAGTAATAAGCATAGGAAGACAGGGATTAAAGGCAGTAAAAGGCATCAGATATATGTGAAGAACTGCAAAACAGTGTGATTGTCTGCCCAAGCCTTGTGCCTTGATTACTTCAGCATGTCTCACTCTCTTCTGAAACTCCACTTCTAACTATTTCTTGTGTGGATGTGTTTGTGTTTGTGTGAAATACATACATGCATACATACATGTGCTGACAAATTATGTGCTGGACTAGCCAGTGAGTTGGAAGAGACCAGCATCAGGAAGACACAGGGTCTGAGCTGACTCAGACCAGATAAAGACTGTGGGGTTTGAGCATGGATGCTGGACACCCTTCAAAGTCCATGCTGTGGGAGCCCCACTTGAGTGTGTTTGTCAGGTGCTGTGTATATGTTGCCCTGCACTAGTAGGGGGGTAGTGCAAGAGGTCTGGCTGTCAGCTTCTCGGGAGACTGGGCTGTGGGTGCAAAGTGCTGGCGGTACAGGGTGGTGGGTGCTCGAGGCGGGGTGGAGGTGAGATTCTCTAGTGAATTTCAGACCTGTGTATACACTGTCTGGGCTATTCACTCAGGTTTCCTACTGGCTATAGCTGGGGATGGGGATAAACCTACAACTCCATCTTGAAGCCCCAGTCAAAGAAGAATCTCTTGGGTGCTACAATTCACAGGATTCAGCTACCTCTAAGAAAAAAATTACTTTAATGACCTCTACCAGATTTCCATTAGAATTCCAATTCCTTTGATTACCTTATGCATCGTGATTATACAGATTGTTCTAAGGATCTTTCAATATTTTGTTGATATGGTTCCACCAGCAGCTTACTCCATTTCTGCTACTGTTCCGAACCAACATAATCTCAGTGCTCATTTCAGTCACAAATTCCCAGCCTGTCTTACTGCATCATCCATCAGTCTTGCTTTATCCTACTGTTTTATTTTCCACAGCCTTTGAAGTTCTAAAAGCAAAGAGGTTCTTTGCTTAGAATATTTACAGCATCTCATCCTATTTCCCCCTTTCTAGCAAATCACTCATGTCTGCTTAATGGATACTTATCTTTTCTCCTTGGAGACCTAATCTTTCCTCAGAGTAAAACGTTCAGCTGCTTTCTTCTGAGGAAACACAGGTGGTATCTTGTTTTACTTTCCTTTCCCCAGTATCTTCTGGAGACATATCTTACATTTCAAGAAACCACTATTTTCTTGTGAAATACCAAAGTCTCTGGTCTGATGTTAATTTGCTAATATGATGCTTCTTCCCATAGGAAACAGGTGCTTCCTGTAGTCCATCCCCTCAGGCAGATGCACAGCTGGGAGAAGTAGAGAACTTGGAGGATTTTGCATTGCGCCCTGCACCCCGTGGAATTAGTGTCAAGTGTCGAATCACTAGAGATAAAAAGGGAATGGACCGGGGGCTCTTCCCTACTTATTACATGCATCTGGAAAGGGATGACAACAAAAAGGTATTGGAAGCAGCACACATTATCTTGGCTATTGTACTCCTACCACAGAATATTTTTGTTGCAAGGGAGAGCTTTTGGTAAAACACCAGTAGCTGAGGAGAGCCGTCATGCAGATGAGGACAGCTTATATTTGACCAAGGTACTAAGGTGGGAATTAGCATGTAATCAGCATTGTATTGTGGTTTAAAAGCCATAATACAGTGAAAGATGAAATTGAAAAAGTATAAAAATGTTAAATATTAAAAAAGAGCAGGAAGACTGAGCTGCTCCAGAAGAAAAGGAGAGAAGACTAGAAAGGACAGTTGCATTAAATCTAGACTGCCAAGTCAGCTAATGGAGGGATAGAATTTCAGGCTGGGCACTTTGGAAGAGAACAAAATTGTGGAGACAGTAATATTAGCACAGAACAAAAAAGGGAATGCATATGGGAAATGGAGAGATAACAGTTTGGATAGCAATGCCTCTGCATTCTTACAAAGCATCAGTCTTGATCAAAGTTTTGTTTTTCCAGACATTCCTTCTTGCAGGGAGAAAAAGAAAGAAGAGCAAAACATCCAATTACCTCATATCAGTTGACCCAACTGATTTATCCCGGAAAGGGGAAAGTTTCATTGGAAAACTCAGGTGAGAACCACAGATAAAAACTATAGACAGTTGAGATATGTTTTTAATTTTAATCGAGTTGTGGTTGTGACTGGCAATCTGGTATAAATTCAAAGAGAATGAACTTGCATTGCTCTTCTCAGTGTAATCTGTATTCACTTGGGCTGGCAGCCTTCTTCAGCATTACCATTCACTGTGGCAACTCTGAGAAGAAATTGTCTAGATGCTTTTCTAGGACAGGTTACGTGTTCACATGGGTACATCATGGAAGCTCCTCACTGAGCTGGCAGCAGGAAGATTCAGATGGCAGGAGATGTGTGTTTTTGCTGTGCTGTGCAAATATTTTCAGAAGATGACAAAACTTTCTACTGATGTCTCTCTTTCTGTGTTTTTCCATAACCTGACATTAGGTCAAACCTCATGGGAACCAAATTTACAGTCTATGACCATGGTGTTAACCCAGTCAAGGCACAAAGTCTAGTGGAAAAGGCTCATACAAGACAGGAGCTCGCTGCTATTTGTTATGTAAGTACTCCCTCTCCCTTTTTGCCCCTTTCTTTGTGCCTGGTTACTGAGGAAACACAGCTTGCAAAATCCTGCTGCTGCCAGGCTCCTCCACTAACTTTGGAACCAAGTGACCAATTTTAACCAGATACAATAAGAGGCAGAGGCCTTACAGATACATTCTTACAAGTTTAATGAAAAGAAAAAAGAAAAAAAAAGTCAATGTCAGGAGTGGAAGAAACACTCAAACTGACATCCTTAGGACCTTCTTATCTGGCCTATTGGGTGTATGGCCAGTGGCCAGTCAGCACATGCAGCACATGGAGCCAGCCACAGCATGAACTGCCTCTGGCCCAGCTGGGATCTGGTAGACCCTGAGAAGGAGCTGGGAGTACCCAGCTTCTGTGAAGCATAATTACTTTTTGTAGAACCAAAGGCATTTTGAGGGATAGGAGTGAGCTAGTATTATTTCAGTAGCAGCTTCATGGTGGTAAGGATGTGGTTCCAAAGTAAATTGTGATTCACTAGCTCTGTTTTAGAGATGTTCTGCTCTTGTGAATCACCTCAGTATAGGATTCAGAGTAAAGAGGTGCTTGTGGACACTACAGAATTACATGAGAGCTCTCATGTCACATTGTTTCATATTCCAGTCCTACGGTTTGAGTAAAATTTGGGGTTTTCCACAAAACATTTGCTGTCAAGTGGAAAGATTTTTATTTTTCTCACAGATGTTTTTACTTTTCTCACAGAAGCTGAAAGATGCATTAGCCCACTGGAGCAGCATCTTGATTTTTTGCTTTTGTTCTTGATCTTAATGGCACTTGGGAAAAAAATTGATGTGATAATTCCAGTACTAGCCTGTTTACAGAAGCACCACTAGATATTTTCTTTGTATATAGTATTCTTCAGTTTCCTACCTACCTGGACACAGCAAGGTGTTAGAATGAGGACAGGCAGTTAATATGAAGTCACCTTTTCAGAATTCTGAACTTTTATCTACAAGGAGTTAGTTAGTAAAGTTTAAATATTAATAAAATCAGTACCCTCTTTCTTACACATGCCTCTAGATTTTTTGAAGTGAAGTAATAGAGGTTACAGCTCCAAAGACCTTTGTCTGTGTGTCTGCAAAATGCATTAATGTGTTAGGAGAAGCTGCATCACTTCTGTCAATCAGTTCAGTACTTCTAAAAGATTCTGGGTTTTAATTGGTCTTCGAGAATTTTAAAGGTTATCACTGACATTGTTACAGAACACTATAAATGGGCCCTTGGATTTTGGCTGATACTGTTAAACGAATGGTTTGAGAATAGCAGGACTTTTTTCCTTTGCTTTTTGTACTCAATCCACTTGGACCAGTCTCCTTCAGTACTCTGGAAAAAATCTGCTCAAGACTGAAGCGGAATACTTCCCTTCCTGGGTCTGTTCTTAAACATTTATAAAACAGTATGATTTGAGAGAAGATTGTAGGTGTGTTCTTAAACACAGTTAACAGCACCTGAAAAAAAATGTAATTCATTGTTCAGAAACATTTAGACTAACTGGTGATATTCAGACAACACAGAGTCAGGTCAAAGATATTTTGCCTTTTATCATACTTCAGGCTTGTTCACTACCTAGATTTCAGCACATTACTGCCTCGGGTGCAAAAAACTTATGCCTGGAAGCTGCACTTGTCTAATTTTGTTGTAAATGTTTCAGTAGCCTAAGAAATGCACTCCAAATTAGTTAATACCATGCATATCTCCTAACGCTGTTCTCTAAATGAGAAAGGGAGAGGAAGCACTCATCAGTGATTAAACACAGTTGCAGTTAGATAGCTGCTGCTACAATTATAGCCAGCAAAATTCTAAAAACTAGTACAAATGGTGATGCAAGTTCACTTTTGCTGTCTTTCCTTCTCTGAGGTGAAGTATCTAATTTACTGAAAATAATGGCTTTTCTTGTCTTTCAGGAAACTAATATCTTAGGATTTAAGGGTCCCAGAAAAATGTCTGTGATCATTCCAGGAATGAACATGAATCATAAGCGAATTCCAATCCGTCCACGAAATGTGAGTTATGAAGTTTCAGATTGAAGGAAGAGGTTAAAACTTCCCTGTAGAGTACTGGGTGTGACTGATGATCAGGGTTTTTAGGAGCCAGGGCTTTAAAAGTCTCCTGGAGATAAATAAAATGTTGCCTAAATGTGTTGATTTATTTGTTTCTGCCTTCTACCTAATCTGTAGCTTTCTGAACAGTGTTTGTATCCTTATGGGTCCTTTGGTCATCCTAAATATGATTTCCTTATCTCTATGTTGTTGCTGTTGCACTTACAAGCTGCCCTCACTGTGGGACCCTTTTGTGCTGAGGGTTGGATGAACACAGGACACATTTGCTTCTTCCAGGAGCTCGCATTCTTAGCCAGGATGTGGATTGCAAGGGACAGGCAATAGACAGATAAGGTACTGCTGGTGCAATAGCAAAATAATTAATACATTTTTGATCAGAATGCTGTTAGCCTTTTTGTAGGAGTAGCAGAAAAGGAGGATTCTTGAAGGAGAAGGAGGGATGAGGAGAAGGATGGAGTTTTGTTGTGACTATTTAGTGAGGACTTGTCATAGTTATGAGAGGCATTATAGCTAAAAGCTTACAGAACAGTATCTGAAGGTATGTTAAGGTATGTAATGAAAATGGTTAGGTTTCCTTAATGTGGGTTTTATGTTTAGTGACAGAAGACCAAAAGGCAGAAAGAAGAGGTACCAGCTGAAAGGCGTTGTCAGTTTTAAGCTAGAAAATGGTACTGGCAGCCACGTTGGGAGTAGGTATGAGTAGGCCAAGAATGTATTTCCTGAGGTCAGAGAAAAAAAAATCTTCAAGAATAGAAATTTAGAGTCATGAGAACCCAGAAAAGAAACTGAATTCTTGTGAATGGCCAGAAAAATTGTATCTGGAAGTGGTCATTTATTCATTGTCTTTCATTTGGCATTGCCATCTCTTCCATTAGTATAATAATGATTCCATGGCCCTGCCTTTATTTTTCTCCCCTAAATCTAAATGCACTTAGTTGGTGCCAGTTCTCAGGGGTTTGCTTTGCATTTTTAAAAAGCAAATAAAGATAAAATTAAAAAAATAACTAACCTGAACACGAAGTTTTATTTAGGTTATCCTTAAAAATCCACTATGGTATCTTTGTACGATACTGAAGCACATACTGTAGCCATATCAGTCAGATCTCCACAACAGGTTGTTTTCTGAGCATTTTTTTCTATTAGTACCTTAAGCTTGCACTCTTTTTCTTCAGAGTTTTAGCATTTATGGTTTGGATTTTATTTGTTGCAGAACTTTTAAAATTAAATTGTACGTCATGTTTCACCACAACCTGAATCTCTTTGTAATTCATTGTTTGTCAAATTTAATGTGCTGTTTTACTTCCTCTTTGTATCTCTTTGGTTTTATTTCTCTCTGGTTTTCATATTGTGCATCACTCATTAGACCCAATAGGATGACATTTAACCTTACATTCTATTGCAGCCTTTGGACTTGCTATTGAAGCACCTCAGGGCCTGGCACTGTGCAGTTAGTTGTAGATTATTTTCTTTTATTTTAAAGTTTAGAATGTTAGAAATGGAAACTGGATGCAACAGAATCAGAGAAAGATTATGAGACTCAGAAGGGATTCATGCCAGCAGGATGGCAATTATCTGCGGACTCAGACTTGCTCCCTTTCCTGTACACACCCTTCCCTGTCACTCTTTTCACTTTATCGAATGAAAAGGAATGCTTGGACTGGGAATCTAGGCAAGTATCTTCCTGGTACTTGCAGAAAGTATTCAGTAGGAATGAGTTTAGGTGATGTCACTGTGTTTCATTAAACAGGGAATGAAGTGACAGAGTGCACACACAAGAGAGGTGGTACTCAGAGGCAGAGCCATTCTAAATCTGATAAATATATTTCTTTCTTCTGAACAGGAGCATGAGGGTCTGCTGTCAAAATGGCAAAACAAAAATTTAGAGAACCTCATTGAGTTGCACAACAAGGCTCCAGTCTGGAATGATGATACTCAATCCTACGTTTTGAACTTCCATGGGAGGGTCACTCAGGCTTCAGTGAAGAACTTCCAGATTGTCCATGACAATGACCGTAAGAGTCTGGTGGAGAGTGTGTGGGACTTACTTAGACAGGGAGAACCTAATTTATTTCATGAGGTTTGGGAGGAATAGGACACCCTTCCTAGTGGAGGGAAACTGGGTAAAGGAAGCTAGCTCAGGATTACTGGGGACCTCTGAGCTGTCATGAAAATTATATAAGGCCTCCTCTTTTCTGGGGTGAATGCAGACTCTGCTGCCTGTAACTGCAGCAAAAGAGGGGGCAAATGAAACTTTGCTGAAGTGAAAGAAAAGATTTAATACAGCACTTTCAGGCTAGAAAAAGAACAGTTTAAGCTTTGGTTCTGAGAAGAAAAATCATCTCTAGAATAGCACAGTAATTCTAGAGGACAGATTTCAAGGCCACTCTGGTGGGAAAGGATGGATACACCAACCACATATATTTGGGACTGGCAAATGGGGAGGAGTTTGTGGTTGGGTTTTGGTTGGCATTTTTGTTGTTGTTGTTTGTTCATTTTTTTCTTTTCCTTCACTGTGAAGTTGTTCATCTCTGAATGTTTTTTCTCCCCAGCTGACTACATTGTGATGCAGTTTGGTCGCGTAGCAGAAGATGTGTTCACTCTGGACTATAATTACCCTCTCTGTGCTCTTCAGGCCTTTGCTATTGGACTCTCCAGCTTTGATAGCAAACTGGTCTGTGAATGAGGGACAACAGGCATGAAACATGGAATCACTCCCACCCCTGCATCTTGTAAGAGTTCCAGGTGTAGCAATGAGGAGCATATTGGAAGGGAAATGGAGGACACTCTTCTGCAGGCTTATTATAAAACCAATTCCAGCCTTCAGAGCCTTGTGGGAGTTGACAGCAGACCACCTTTGGAGCAGCCTCTGTGTGGATTGGAAGAACAAGAAATCTAGGTGATGTTTCTGTCATTGGTGTTGATTCTGCTTTTAGAATCCTTGTTTACAGACGCTGCATGAGAGTGGGCTAAAAGCCCACTTATTGGAACTCCTTGCAGCTAGGATTAGAAAAATAATGGCTAATTGTTCATTTACCTTGAAGCTTCCACAAGGCCTGGGAGATGATGCTACTCAAGAGTTCCTAATCAGATGAATTCAGAAAAAAAGAAACAGCTGGAATAAGACATTGGCTCTAATACAACACTTTTATTCTGTGGAATGATTGCCTGCTAAGATTGATACTCCATTTTCCTTTCTGTATTCTTATTTCTCTCTATCCCTTGACAGTCGTTTTACCAAATGAAAAACAATCAAATCTCAAACACTCTTTTTTCAGTGGGTGATATTATATTCATTGCTACTTCTGTTACTTCTAATCATATGAAAAATGAGACTGAATAGATAACAGAATCTGGCTGAATTTGGCAGAAGATAGTATTGTAACAATATACAGTACCACTTCTGAAAAGCAGTGTTCTGATTGGTTGAATCTAGACTGTAAACTGATGAGAAGTATTTTTTAATTTAATGAAATTTTAATTTCACCATTGTTCATGAAACTTGCTACGTTTTTAGGTATAAGTTTATGACCAATTTTTTTTTTTTTTTTAATGTGAGATTATCTCAAGGCATGACACATTAAAGTAGATTTTGTATAAGTAATCTTAACCTGACTGTAAGGAGTTACCTCAAAAAAGAGATTACAGGTATTTTCAAAGGGATCAGTAAGTTTAATGCAATTGTACCACAAGGCTTTGCAATGTGTCCTTCCAATGTTCCATTTTTAATACTGGATGTACAGTATGGAGACTGTGTGTCACAGCATGGAACAGTTGATTCATGTGGCCTTAGCTCACAGAGTGGATTGCAGCACGGTGTGGCCTGGAGGCCTCAGTGCACACATCTGTGTACTGAAGCAGAGAGCAGTTACTGTCTTGCCTGCTTCTTGCCTATTACACACATTCATGATGGTTTGGAGAAGTCTGTCCCTCGACTGGGACAAGATTTAGATATTCTCCAGCCTTGGATATTGTCCTTGTCAGCAGACTAGCTCTGTTTCAAGCTGCAAAGAGCAGGTACATTGCTTTTGGTCTCTGGAGTCTTTGCAGCGGTAGATATCACTTGCGCTTTCAAATAAACACAACTTTGTGAAGACGTTTTCTGATATTGCCAGAAAGAATAATGATTGTAATCACAAAGTAAACACTGTATTTAACTGTAAAACACGAATTGAGGCTGAGAACTCCAGCTCTAGTTTCTTTGAGATAAGCATTTTTCAGTAGCTGCCAAGATATTTTCTTGAGATGATCTTATCAGAAAAGCAGTCCATGAAGAGAACTTGAATGCTGATGGATCTGTTTTGTGCCTTCCTGCTCATCAGGCTGAGGATGAGACTTGGCAGTGTTTTTTAACTGTGCTCTGCAGAAGTCTTGGCTGATGGTTCAGCATTCACTCTGCCCATCCAGGAAAGGAAGTCAGTTTGTGTACCTGTCTGATTATTCTGACTAGGGACATGTGAAAGAAATTGCCTTACGTTATTTTGGAGTGACCTGAAGGTAGGATGCTAATTTCTGATTCAAGATGTTTTTCTGTGTGCCCAGAAAGCATCCTTTTACTTTGCATCCTTTTACTTAATTAGCCTTGTCAGCAGTGACTCTTCAAGCTATTTGATGACATCAAATGATCCTGTCACAGCCTCAGTCAAATTATGCAGACAGATTAACTGATTGTGGTCTTTATCAGATACTGTTTTACATTAATTGTACTTAAAACTTTTATATCTAAATAAAAATAAACTAATTTATATATTGAAAAGTCTTTAATTCTGAATTTTTAAAAAAAATTCGCTGTCACTTGTGGGTGTACTTTGTTTCTTCTTTATGATGTATTACCTCAGGTTCTTCCTATCTTCTTGAATATCATCTGTCTTCTTATTTTCTCTTCTTCTTTGTAATTCTCAGTTCTCTTTCTTTGTGCTGTTGGGTATTTTCCCCATACACTTAGCAATCTGGGAGTAAATGTAAGGGTAATCTCTGTAACACTTTTACCCCCTCACTATTATCAGGTCTTACCCTATAGTTCTTGGTTTCTATTTGACTGTTTAAGCTAGTTTCGATTCTCTGCCTTGTGTTTTTAATGTTCTTCCCAGCATCCAGCTATGGCATTTGAGATGGTTCTTACTGCATTTTCCTGCCTTCCATCTGAACCCATGCAACTGCTGAAGTACATAAACATATTTTTTTCTGAATCAGGTACTGAAGCCATACAAGGCTAGGAAGAACATCAAGTTGAAGTGGTTATATTTTCCTATTTTCACTGAGAGATGTATGAATCTTAGTAAGAGGAGATGGATCTGATAATCAGAAACTGGCACAGCTCTCAACATGCAAGCTCTATTCTTCAAGAACCTCTGTTTTCCCCGCTATTTTCATCTGACCCAAATTAGTCTTAGAGGGGAGAGAAAATTAAGTGGGAAACACGACTGGGCATTTGTTCTTAACACAGTAATGTTAGTTGCATACATGCAAATGTAACATGCTTGAAATCCCAGAGAGATCTTAAAGAATCCTATTAAATAGTTAAACTGGAATCCTAAAGTCAGGCCTAGATGGAAATGGCTCCTAGACTGGTATAGGCTCTTGGGCTTACAAACATAAAAGACAGTGAATGATTTCTTGCTGTTTTGGGACTGGGTCTCACTCTCACTGAAGTTTTGCTGCTGAATTTGGTAGCAGTAGGACAGGAGGTTTTGTTGCTGTTAGCATAATTATTATACTTCACTTAGTGTGCTCCTCTTCTTGCTGGGATTAACAGCTCTGTAAATCTCTCAGTTGACATTGAATTAGGTTTCCTGTTCCTGGTACAGAAGACAAGCAAACCCTTCCCTATGATTTATAAGCTGAGTTAAGAGTTTGTGTGTAGTCCTGTGAAACTGAGCTATGGACAGATTCCTTCTTTCGCAGAGTCAGGAATCTCATCTTTGCCACAGGATCAAACTGTGGTACCTGACTGCCGTTTGGATCTAGTTGAGAACTAAGGAAGTAATCCCTTAAGTAATCCTAGGGCCAAGAGATTTGGCCCAGTGCACAGTTATGAAAAAGAATAGAAAAGCAACACTGATGTGTAAGGGCTCCCTTACTAACAGGGAAAACAGCCAGCTCCCACTATGAGGTGGCAACAATGGAAAGCCCTGCCAGGAAAGAAGGCAGTGTAAGGCACTGTACCAGTGGTAAGTCTTGTATCTTTCGAATTGTGCACTCTATAGTTTCTATTTTCTCATTGCATCCCTTAAAGTGTTCTATATTGAATTATTATTTCCTCACTGGAAGCTGGAGGTCACTTCTTTTGTTCCAAAATGGGAGAAAAATCCAGAAGCAAACGAACTTCATGCTTTAAGGTAAAATCCATGGTAACCATAACCTGCTCTGGTAATTTAACATTTGATTTAGAGAATACATAAACGGGTGAATATATTTCAGAGGCTGGAATTTTTTCATCATTTAATTTGATTCAATTAACATCTCCATACAAAGCAACCCATTGCACTGTCTGCAACAAAACAGCTGAAAATTTTGGTGAAAACAAAGGATTTTTTTAAAGCTTAATTGAATTGAGCCCCTTATTTATTATAGCAAAAATAATACTAATTTACTAGGAGGGAAAAAGGGCTTTATTTTAAAAACTGCATAAGAAAATAATTCTGATAGAGTACAAACAGGGTTGGGGAATTAGTCTGATAAGTCTGCCCAACCCTCTCAACTTTCTGTTCTAAGCAGAATCGTTTGCTTCTGCATTAGCTCCAGTAAAAAATCCCAAACAACCCACCACTAAAAAACCTGTATTCTTCTGAGTGAGTTTCCATCTGCAACTGACTGAAGTCCTGCAAACAATTTGTGCGATGATTCACAGGAAGGAATAGGTTTCAATTCCTTCTCTTTGAGCTGTGTTGATTTGGCAAGGAAATGGGAGCAAAACAATGTTAGTCACATAATTAATGAGACCTGGCCTAGAATTCCCACTGACTATATGTGATGAGAAGAGAATTACCTGTCATATACATAGGGTTTTAAAAAAAAATACATATAGCTTAATAGAAACAGTGACTAAATTAATTCGTTACAGGGCTTTATATAAAAAAAACCCCAGCAAAACACCTCCCTACCAAAATCGTTTCACTGAACTTTGTGACATTATCTTATTTATATTGTATATACTCTTAATTCCTACCGTGGTATCAGAAAACCTTATTTCTATGAAATTCATGGGTTTTGCCATCTGGTTTCTGAGGCCTTAGGACACATTTAGGACCTGTTTCCAGGTCTCTGCAATTTTCACTGCAATTTGAGAGCTGGGAACATTTTCAGCTTTGGGTTCTTACAAAAAACCTCAGTTTCTTCGATATACTGAAATTTTAAAGAAAGCCAACCATGTCGTAACTCTTCACAGGTAGTTTATGTGCACAGCAGCCCTCTGTGACAAAATCACCTGCTGGAGCTGCGGAAAAGTTTTGTTTACTGATGTAGCTGCATTCCCTGAGCTGCTGCTAGGATGTAGTTACATTCACTAAACTTGCTGGTTTCCTACTGCTTTTGTTTTGGGGATGTGGCTTTCCGACCCTAGTGCCATTCTCAGTCTCATATCAGCATTTTCTAGCGCAGCACGCTGGCATTCCTGTGTGAACAGGTAGGAAAGGAGCAGCTCCGACGTGAGACTGAGAAGAGCCACGGGGAGACACCGCTTTGCGGAGGGCGGGCGAGTACTCTGCTGCCGCGGCTGCCCTCGGGAGAAGCCCGCTGCCTGTCGGGCTGGGCTGTTGTTTCGGAGCGGCTCCGCGGCGCTGGGTGGAAATCACGGCCGGTCTCTGAGGGGCTCCGCAGCCGCCGGGCCGCGCCTGGAGCGCAGGGAGGAGCCCGGGAGCCGCGTCCCTGCCCGGGCGGCGCAGGGCTGTCCCCGGAGCCCCCTCACGGGCTCTTGGCCCGTCGCCTCAGGGAAAGCACCGGGCAAGCGGCGGCGTTCCCGGGCATCCGCAGCCGGCCCGTCCGGGCCGCGCACTCCAAGTTCTCCCGCGCCGGGCGCCGTGCGTGCTCTCGATTCCTGGAGGCGG
>VWYP01005570.1:147844-206146 GCA_013400435.1 Pycnonotus jocosus
AACTCCTGCCCGGCCGCTCCCCCCGCCCCGCCGCCGCCCGGGCTCGCCGTCCCGCCGGCCGCGCCGCGCTCCTCAGGTGAGTGTGCGCTTTGTGCCTCCGCTCCCGCCGGCCCGGCTGCCCCCCCGCTGCCGTCCCATTCCATTCCATCCCATCCCATTCCATCCCCTCCCGGCCCGGCATTGTTCGCCTCTGCCCGCCGCCGCGGGACCGGCAAGGGGGAGCCCGGCGGGCCCACCCCGGAGCCGCTCCTCGCCAACTTTTTTCCTCTCGACTTGGCGGCGACGACGATGCTGAGCGGGAGGCTGACCCGCCCGCTCCCCCTGTCCCAGCCCCCGCTCCCACCCCTGCGGGCTCGGGGGGGGGGAGCGGACGGGAGCGAGGGGCAGGCGCGCAGTAACAGCCCTTGGTGCTCTCTTGGCAGAAAGTCCTGGAGCTGAAGGAGGATTTGAAGCCGGTCCCCGCTGCCCCTGCGGAACAGCAGCCGCTCTTGCCTCGCTCAGGTCAGGACACGCAGTTCCACGATGGCTTTGGCGCGGGGCGAAGGGGCGCGGGTGCCCGCGGGAGACGGGCTGGAAGGGAGGGTGCGGAGCCGCTCGTGTGCGACAGGCGAGGCACAGGCGTACAAAGGAAGCGATGGGAACATCCTCAATGGAGCCTCCGGCGGCTTCCCCCGCCGGGAAGGGGCTGCCGGCGCTGCCACTTCGGGAACTCGGTCACTGAAAACTGCAGCGTTAATGGCGAGTGGAAAAACAAGAGGTTTCTGTACGGTCCGTAGAGATGCCCTTGGGGAGGGTGGAAAGGAGGAGCATTACTTATTGTAGTAAATTTTGATGTAAATTATGGAAGATGATTTTGGGGGAAAAACAGAACAAAAATAAAAAAAATAAGGAAGCCCATCTGTGAGAAGGTACGAAGGTTGTTGCAGGGCATTTACCAAAAGATGAGGGAATGTTTTCCCAGTTCAGTTATTCTGAAGTTAGAGTTGAGTTTTGGTGGCATGCCACAGGAAAGGATTAAAGAAACCCCAAACAAACCAAGCACACACACAAAAACCAAACAAAAAGCTTTCCGGAGTAATCTTTTATCTTATGCAGATAATTCCGTTTAAACAATTTCTTGCATGGGATGCTAAAGATGGGGCTTTTTTTTTTTTGCGGAAGAGGGAAGAAATGTAACTCCACATGTTTTAAGGACTTTTATAAAGCATTTTATAATGAGTGATCACATATGTTTAAAAAAAAGCCCTAACAAAAACAAAGCCTCAGAACTAACCACAATTAATTACCAACTTTGTTTTTGTTTAACCTGGAGTTACACGCATGTTACTTTCTAACCTTAAGAGCTGAGTTCTGCGACTCCTCTACAAATAAACAACGCAAAACACTTTTCAAGTGCAGCGGGCTGAGTAAGAGGAAAGGAAATTTAAGGATTGGATTTATTTTTCTCTTTTCGTGTTACTGTGGACAGGTCGGCAATCCCGGGACCTGACTGCGGTGTCTGTGCAGAGTGAGCAGAGCACTCGTTCACCTGTCTGTCCATCTGTCTGGGTAGATGAGAAAGGTTTTATTGTTCTCCCGCAGAAGGAAGTGGGCAGCAGGACAGGGCAGAGAGTGACGGGGAGGAGCGAGAGAGCAGAACAAGGGGGAAAGCAGAGTGGGTAACGCAGCGAGTGCTGGGGCTGGGCTGATGCTGCTGTACCTTCACCTGTGCAATTAAAGCCTTTGGCTTGTTCTCATGACAAAGAAGAGCCTGGGATCGTCCTGTAGTGAATACAGGACCACTTTATTAGGGCTGCTGCATGCTGAGGGACTCTGTGGTTTTCTCTGGAACTTGGGGTGCCAGAGTGAAGGACAGTCAGTCACCTTTTCAGGTTTTCCTAAATCCCAGGGGGAGTGGCTCCCTCAAACTTGAGCATGCAACAGTTTTATCAATCTCTAAACTGGGCTATCAGCTCATTGTTTGTGTCCTCTTGGAGGTGATCCTGGAAGCAAATAAATGTCCATGAGAATGGTTACCAGGAATTTCTCTACTCTCTTGGATCCTGCCACTTCTTTTGGATTTGTAAATTACTGCTACCGATGGTTTTGAAGTGTTTTACGCTGTTATTGTGATAAGCATTTCAATGTTGCTGTATTAAAGAACATCTGTGGGAAAACGGTATGAAAATAGCACTGCTAAGCTTTAAAGAGAAAAAAGAGGTCCATGGCACCCTCTCTTGTCTGCTTACATAAAATCACAGTTGCTGTTGGTTTTCTTACTCAGGTATTAGTTTCACAGAATTCACGTAGAATAAGTTAGAGTTTTGAGAGGGTTGCTGAAAAGTTTCCAAGAGATGCAGCTTTGGTCTCTGTTTGCATGCTCATTCACAGCTTTCCTTCCTTGGTATTATGTGTCCTTTTCTGTATCTTTCAGCTCTTGGTTCCATCTCAGTGTAAGCCCAGGGGTGGGTCCACAAATAGTTGAGGCTGGCACTGCTGTGGACCTGTCCCCGGGGCCTCAAAAGTGCCCATTTCCTTACTTGTCACATCTCTGTGCTTTGTCACTGGCAGGGACACGGGCACTGCTGTTCACTGCCCCGGGGCTGATCCAGAGGAAAAGTAACACTCACTTTGAGCAAGTTCGTTTTCAGCCACATCTGTTCATTCTCCAGTCAAGTTAATCATATATGTGTGATAAACATAAGTTAATCATGTGCTGGTGTGTCTGGAGGAGGGGATGCAAAGACTAGGAGGTGAAGGGTGAGAGAAGAATGGGGACATTTTCTTTACAACATTGTCATTTTTCCCCACGTTAAGTAGTTCCTTGGACCATGTCTACAGTAGCTCGCGTGAGAGCAAAACGATTTTCTGTTTTATCTGACGACGATTATATCTTAAGAATGTGACAATCTACTATTAGCTTTTTAAAAGATCTATTATACTTTCCCTATAGCTCAGGTTTGTCTTTTGTTTATTTGTTAGGTTTGGGGTTTGGTTTGGTTCTTCCCTCCCACTCCCCCGTGCTATGTAAAAGTTTTCTTGGACAAGTTTTTCATCACCCAATGTACATCAGAAAAGTTTTCTTACTCTACTGCAACAGTGTTTGCCTTGCTGTGTATTTCTCTGAAATGATTGGTTATTATTTCTCTCTGCATTTGCATCTTCTAAGTTCTTATAAGTTACTGATGAATAACTTGTAAGTTACTCATAATAATATTTGTTTTTCAACAATAATAGAATTATTGAAATAATATTATAATACAATAATAGTAATAATATTTTAATTTTTCTAGGTCTAATTATTGGAGGTTTTTATATTTTTCACTTCAATTTATCTGTGCTTCTTTGTCAGAATAGATCCAATATTCCACGAGTTGGAGTGATTCATCTCTTTTCGTTGCCTGAAGTGATATCTGAGCCCAGGCAGATTAAAGTCACATTGGTCATTTTGCAGCAGAAGCATTTGCTTTCCAGACAACTCTCTCATTTGTTGAGCATTGCCATTCTCACTCTTGCCTGCCATTAGCTGCCGCTTCTGGCAGATCTTTGTCCTTTATTTTATCTCTGGATTTTCTTCGTATTACTTTTCCACATAATCCTATTTGTCTCCCTTGCTTCTTTTGTTTTCTTTTTTACACTAGCACCCTTTGAGTTGTTTCTACCCACTGGTGTTTGTAAACTTCATTCTGTATCACCTGCAAGTTTCATTAACACTACCTTGAGTCAGTCTGAGATCTTTAATTAAGATTCCAACCCAGTAGATGCCCCCTGTATCTGTTGGTTCTGCTTGTGTCTCATATATCATATATATCATTATGCATAGTTTTGAAGCCATTAGTTAATTTTCTAATAATGTGATCAGTGCTCTCCAAAGCCAATCTGAAGTAATTTTTAGCTGTGATTTCCACAGAGAGCAACAAATGCCATTTTAAATCTAAACTTACTTTTCTGTGCACTGTGTTCTTTTCATTCTCTACCTTCACAGCATTTCTATCTTCCTTTGAGGAGCAATCAAGCTTTATTAGGATTTACAGTAACGGATGCTCCTCTCTCCAGCCTCTGCCAACAGCCATGCTAAATAAATGCCCGGCGTGTTCCTTTGTAGAGCCTTGTAAAAAAGCCATCAGCTGGCATGCATGGAGCTCATGACAAGATCTGAGACTAGATTATTAGAAAGTTTTGTTAGGAGTAGGAGGTGGTGTTCTGAGTTTTGGGGGTTTTTTGGGGATGGGGGGAGGATTTGGTAGTTTTTTGGTTTTATTGTTCCTGCCGCTTGGGTCCTCCTTTTTCTGGAGATGATGCAGTCACTCCCCTTTGTTTTTAACACCATATGAATTAGACGTTTTCCTGCTAGGGAGGGGCAGGTTTTCCAGTTCCTGGTGCTACTGGCTGAGTCACTGGCTCTGTTTTTCTGTTTTCTTGTAGGTTCATAATTACCGTGTTCTTACCTTTGTTAGAATATGATTGCCAAAGGGTAGGTGTTTCACACTCCTGCGCTTCTGAGACATGAGTGCCAGTGGCTTTCGGAGCCTGGGTGCAAGCCTTTGAAACATCTGCTTTGCTATTGCCAAAGAGAAAATAAATCAGCATAGCCCTCAAAGTGCCTCCCTTCCAATAGTGTGGTAACCATTAAGGACAGATGTCCAGGCAAAGTGTAATCTCTTGTAACCTGGACTGCTTGAACTAAGGAGGAAATGTCAAGAGAACATGGAGCCAGGTGTATACTGAAATGGAAAGGGAGGATCTGTTAATGTGTCCTAAGTTCATTTTACCTGATCATACATCTCAGTAGCTCATAGAAATAAAGCTCATTTGTACCAAACTAGTAGGATTTAGGCAGATCTTCTGGTCTGAAAATCTTATCAGCTTAGGGGAAAAAAAAAGGTGTAAAAGAGAGGTTTGTGTAAGAAGATTATATCCAATCACACTCACTGCTCTTTGAATTATCTTTATAAAAATAAAATAATAAAATTCTATTTATTTGTCTGCCCCCACTTCTGCAGGTAGAACATGTAAATCTCTGCTTCTATCCATCCAGTATGTGAATTGAAAAACAGAGTAGCAGCATCTTTTTCCACTGTTTTTGGTCACAGGTTTTATTTGTAAGAACATGCTTTAAAACTGTAGCAGAGTCTGTGGTTGGCTGTATCCCTTTAAGAATCTAGTTTTGCTTGGCTAGCTGCCCTTGTTCTCCTGTAGATTAATCCAGCAGAAGGTATATAACCTGTTGACCTTCCTGGCGAGAAGGGTCTGGAAGGGCAAAGAGATAAATCAGAAGGATCATGCTTTCCTGTAATATCTGGGGACAAGTTTGTTTTTCAGTTTTTCACTTTTTTTACTGATTCCTGTTTGAGGGTTGGAGTTGTAATTACAGATTCTCATGATTTTCATTTGCTTTTTGTGAAATCACTCTGTGTTCAGCAAGTTGGAGATGATGGAATGTTTATGCCACATTTAGAGAGAGGAAAGAGTTCTGAACTCAAAATTACACTGGAGTTGAGGGTGGTTTTACTGTCTCATGTATCAAACTGGTAGGAGCACTGGAACCTGGCAAAAATGTCTGGTGTGTGTTTTCTAGGAAATTTCACACTGTTTTACAGAAAGGTTGACTTTCCCCAGTGTCAGCCTTAAGAACTGAACGCGTAAGCAGTGAATGCTGACTTGCTGCGTGATCCAGATGGAGTGTGTACTCCAAAACAGAGCTGGGGTGGTGTCTGAATACCCCAGGAGAGTGCAGCTGGGTTGGTAGCCATGGGTAGGGTTCATTCATGTGATGCAGGTGTTTCATCGTGGCTGTTCTTTACCAGGGCATTGCCTTATGACAAGTATCAAACCCCTTTAAGCTCATGCCTGACTACTGCTGAAATCAAAGCACGTGTGTAATTGGTTGACTGAAGGAGGAAAAGCCAAAAGAGCACTGAGCATTGGTCTCATTTTGTATACCTGTTCTGCCTGCTAATGATTTGCATTTGTCTTGAGCCTTTAGTAGAGGGCTTAGTCCTGACCAGACAGGTCATGCCCACAACAGAGACCACTTGCAAGCACCACAGAAGGGGAAATTTAGCTGCATTCAAGGGTTGTGTGATCACTGTCTGTCTATTCTCTTTAAGTCTCTCAGCCCAGGTTCAGCTGTTTCTTTTCTTAGGGTCTGACTATAGTTTTGGAGCTAAACATTTTCACTGCATTGGATGAGATTTGCAAACATCTGTCTCTTTTCTGAGCTCATATTCTGTTCTGCCATTAGTGTCATGGGAAGCTAAGTATGTCACAGTTTTGAGGCTTTGCTAGAACACCTATCTTTGAGTCCTAGACAAGAGACTGAAAGATGTCATGAGCAGAAGGCAGGATTAGAAAATAAGAATTTGATTTTGATATCATAAAGTGGGCATTATGAGTCTCAGCTTTGTGTTATTTGTCAGCAAACCCTTAAAAGATGCTCTATTTCCAGACAGTGTTAAACACGAGCCCCTCTAAAGTTGCCACTTGCAACTACAAATCACTTTTAAAGTTGACCTTTTATTGCCTTGAAGTTCTTGTCTAGATTTTGACCTTATTCTGAGTTATCCATTGGGTGGTTCACTTACATCTTCATGCTCTATTTTTTTTCCATAGGTAAAATGGGGGCTTTCGAGCCCATTGGTGAGATTTTCAGGACAACTGAGTTTTGGCGTGTTTAGGAGCAAGGTTTTGTTAAGTTGCTGTTCAAGGTTCCCTATCCTTTAATAATTAAGTGAATAATACTCTTTGGGAAAATGCTCAGCTCAATTTATTTCTGTCTCTAGCTTGGTTTGGTAATTCTCAAGTCATTTTAGTCAGTCAATATCTACACTTGTCTGTACATAAAGGGACAGTTACAATTTTCCTGTGTTAGCTGACACTAGCAGTGCTTCAGTGACAGAAAAGGGATGTGATTATTTGACTCCTTCCTGGTTCCTTGCTTTCTAACCAGCTCCAGGGATAATGACTCCTGGTGACTGCTGCTGCTAGCACGAGGGTGACTAACCATTTTCACCCTGCCACAACCTTCATCTGTTTGGGAAGCTGTGAAACACATGCCACATGTCTTGGAAAGTCAGGGAGAATGGGAGCTCTGGGAACAGTTCCCACATGGGAGATAACAGTGACTCCCCAGGAATTCCACTGTTCCTTTGAGAGCTGGGGCCAGCCCAGTGTGTGGCTCAATCCCAGCACAACCTGGCAGTGTCAATCTCTGCTGCCCTTGCTGGCTCGTTTTTCTCTCCCAGCTGAGCCATAAATCACCCAGTGGTCATTCTGTCACTCCCAGGCTGGTGGCCTTGGGAGGTAGCCTGTACATGGGAGCTGGGCACGAGTTGCCCATTGCTCAGGATCGATTCCCAAGCTGGCCACCCACCCCTAGACTAGTGGGATCAGAGCTGGCCTTTGGATTTTGTTGTTGGGTTGTGGGTTTTTTTCCTCCCCTCCTTTAGGGCAGCAAGGCTCTGTGCTCTGTTTCCTTTATCTCAAATGTAACTGATTGGATGGTGTGCAAGGCCACACACAGCCTTATCTCATCACATCCTGTTTGACTGCATTATCCAGGGCTGCTCTGATAGAAGTCCTCCTCTCTCCTTGCTTTGATTTATATCACTCTGCTGGACGCTACATCCTCTCTCTGTCTCAGCCAGAGCTAGCTACTGCAGTCATTTAAGAGTTGTTTTGCTTTGCTCGGGAAGTCAGGTGCCTTTTGAACAGCAGCTGCTGCAGGCAGTTTCGGTGTAGCAAACAAACCAAGCTTGATTTTGTGTTAGGCAGTGTGACAAGCATTCAGCTGGAGCCCAGCCTCCTGTTGGATATCTATCCAACTATCTGAGGCTAGCAGTGCTTGTTCCTTTGTAAACCAGTCTCATTCAGTGTTGAGACAGAGACAAAAATCTCACCGTGCAGCCTGTGTTTGTAATGAGTGTATTGCCTTGCCCAATACAGAGAGGCAACCCTCGGTTCTTTCCTCCTTGCCTGGCACCGCTGCTAGTTAAGAGCTTTTACGGCCTCTACAGCCGGCAACACTTCGCTTAACTGGTTTTATTCATGGGATTATGCAGCCATAGGACTCTGCTGTCCTGGGTGGATTGGGCTATTCACGGGGAATAGCCAGCATTACTCAGGATTGCAGGAGGCCCGGGGCAAAAAGTGAGATGACAGCCAGGCTCAGCCGCTGGCTAAGCGGTTCTGGGGTGTTTGAGCCCTCTCAAGAGCCCCAGTGAACTGCACCCACCCATCTCCACCGTCTCCAGGTTGCTTTAATGATGGGAGTGCAGCTCCGAAGGAGCCTGAGGAACTGGTTGCTGTCTGGTGCTGTGAAAGTGCTGTTACCTTCCTCGGTACAGTTCAGTGCCAGCTGGTCTTGCTTCAGTTGCATCTTTATTTTTTTCTATAGAGACCCTATAAACATGTCCATGATTTTTGTCCTCTCTTGTCTGCGAGCTTTAACAAATCTTTTTTGTTGTTGAATACCTGCTTTCCCACCCCTTCCCTTTCCAGTATGTTTTTCCTGCAGTCTTTGAGTTGCACCGTCTGGGAGCTACTCATCTACTGATTGCACTCATTTTTCTCTTTCAGAGGAACTAAGCTTTTCTTGTAGTGTCCCATAGAATTTCCCAGTCTTCTTCCTCTGGTAAGTTTGAATGCTATCTTCCATCTTGTACCTTGAGCAATAGGTTTCGTAGTATTCCAGACTGTTGCTTCCCTAACCCCAAATTTCCTTGTATCGCCGCGTTGTGTAAACTCATTTGCTAGGTGTTCTGGATGGGAGTAAGTGGCTGGTTGCTCCTGTTTCTTGATTTTCTTATTGTTTTATATATATATAATAAACTCTATAGCTTGGGCAGCAGGATATCATCTGTTATGGCTGAACTGATTTTTTTTTTTTTTTTTTTAATTCTTTGACTGCTGATCAGATATGAAAATGTAGTTTGAATCCACTACAGTAGCAGTGCTTGGCTCACGTTACCAGGGTAGTGAATACCGGAATTGTTTGGGTTTGTTTGCATTTCAATGACACCAAGGAGTACCTGTAAGGTGAAGCAATCCCTGCCACCACAGCCTGCAGTTCCAGGGAATGAGGCCGAGGGTGAAGGGATGTTCTCGGTAAAGCACAGCGGCTTTCTCGGGGCGCAGCCAGCCCCGGAGCAGGAGCTCCTGTCGGGCTGCACCCGGCTGTGCTGGCAAACGCTCCTGCCTGGCAGCGGTGAGTGCATGGGGACCTCTCTGCTCGGTGTGTTCCGCTCCATTCCAGCGGGGAAAGGGGGTGGCCGTGGGCTGGGGGGAGCCTCTTGGACAGAGCGGCTCTAAGAAAACTGAACAACTGGAGGCAGCTGGCGGCAATTTTTCAGATCCTCAGGAAAGTATGATTTTGTGTTGAGCAGCTGCCACAAACACTTAAGAGGGAGCTGTTACCAACAGTAATGACTGAGGGATTAATATTAGAAAGCAGATGTGTCAGACTATGGAGTCTGTTTAAAGATGTGCTCCCTGTCAATGAGATCTTGCTGAAGGGCTCTTGGCAGCTGTCTAGCCCTGCAGGATCTCTGAATCTCAATGAGATACCATGTGTGAAAGGAAAGAGAGTTAGTGTTGAAATTATCAGAATTGGAACACTTAAACCAAAGCTGCTGGAGCTGAAACATGTTTGTGGTTTCTCCACGGTTTTTCTTTGTGAGTGACTCACAAAATGACCATGGCAGAAAGAAAAGGAGGGAACAAGAGTGAGTAAGAAACAGAGGGAAACATTAGTAGGAAGGAAGATGAGAGATACTGTGGTGAGGAGGTGGATGTGCTCTGAGGGGTCTTGTGTCTTTGAACCTGAGAGAGAACCCATGACTGGACCCTACAAAGAAAGATAGTTAATCATCTCTCAGTAAAACAGGAGTGAGATCAGAATAAAGAAAACTGTAAGGTACAATCGCAGAAGTACAAAAGCCAAGGAGTGGGGCAGAAGTTCAGGCTGAGGGAATCCCAAAAGAACAAACACCAAGCTCTGTGACCTCTGGCAAAACTTGCTGTTATGGATATGGGGCAACATCCTCTGACTACTCTGCTCCTAAGAACTGTGCCTGGTGAGGGAATTCAGATGGGAAAGGAATTGTCTGAGCATGGCTGGGATGTCTGTTTAGTGCTTTCAGAATCAAATTCCCTCCACATCAGAAGAAAGCTTTGTGATTACAAACTCTTCCACAGGCAGAACTTAAAAAAAAAATAATTTAACAAGTACTAAAATATTTAGTGTAATATTAGAACATTGAGTAATACAAATCACCATTAAAGTTAGCAGGCTGTATGCATGTAGTTACTATTGAATGGAAGACAGAAGCAAACGGAAAGTAGATGCTAACTGAAGCATTTGCATTTTGTTAAAGAAGTTACTAATGAATATTATTGAAACTTTTCTTATAAATAAGACATTCAACATTCTCTTGCTTCTGAAAAAATCTTCTGTTTTTCACCTGATTGCTCATTCAATGGGAAGTTATTCTACTGCCAGTTTTCCAATTTGCCATCCTAATAAACTCATTTACCATAGGGTTTAGCCCCCAGCTTCTTTTTAGTTTGCTTTGCTTGGTTTAATGAGTGGTCATCTTGGCCACCACTGAGGTCAGATCAACAGTGCAAGAAACAGAAGGCTTGAAAGTGTTTAGCCAAAGCAGAGACCAGCAGATCAGATAGCACACGACCAGGACTCCCTGAATTACTGCCTATTGCTTCTGGCACAGAGTATTGCCTGGGACTGCACATGGAGCTTGCTAGTTAAGCAACATTATTTAAGAAAACTTTGCTGGCCTTTTAAGCCTTTGACATCTTAGTGATCTAGAGGCATAGAGTAATAAGGATTTCCATGGCCATTTCTATGGAATTTCTTCAGAAGTTATCAAATAGAAGAAAAAAAATTTGCTAATGTGCTCTGTAATCTGAGTAATTACAGAGGGTTTAGCTGGAGGTGGCCAAACATCCTTGATTTTATAGTCTGTATGGTTCCCCATTTTTTGTCATCCATCATGAATAGCTTAGTACCAAGAAGGGAAAGCAGAATCAGGACCCAAGGTGTGGAAAAGTTGGGACTGACTACAATAGCACACTTTGGTTCTTGCTCACCTAGCTGTACCCTGAGATAAAACTAATTGCTGGGCAAGGCACAAAAAGTAAGAAACCTAAAAAACCCATGTCTGGTCACTTCAAGATTTATAGAATTTTTTCTGTCACTGCTATTATGTTCCATATCTCCCTTGATTTACATCAACGTGAGAGGAAGTTCACATATTCTGTCTCTTGCTTTGTAGACTTCTCTTAGTGTACAAATGACATCTGCTCAAGGCAGTGCAACTTTTCTTTAAGGTTTGGAGAACAGAGTCTGGAGAGTTGACACTGCACTGAATAAGGACATATTTTCTCCCCCAGTTTTTCTGGAGCTTGGATTAGAATGGATCCAGATTTTCCTGTGACCAAAAGCATTTAGTGCAGATGCTGAGCCTTATAAAATATGAAATGATCAGGCAACAGCTCCCAGGGTGTGAGTGTGATGGGGGGAGGAGAGTTATGCTTCAGATATATTTATTTCGTTTCAACTTAAGAGTGTGCCATGATGAAATCATCTTCTAGGTATTCCCCTGTGTCAGCATGGACACTAAGGAGATGAAAATAACTGGATTCAAAGTAGATGCTTTTTATGGTCATGATGGTCCTTCATTCCCTAGGAGGTGCTTTTGCCTGTGTGCATTGCTGGGGGGATTTAGCTTGACAGCAGAGCTGTACCTTCCAGTGACTGTGGCTTTGGGAGTCCTGTAGTTGAGCAGTTGGAGGTGTTTTCACTTGGTGTGAAGCCTGCTGGCTCGTGTGAGATTGGCAGCTCCCGGTGCAGGTGGTATGATGGATACACTTGCTGTCACACCTTGGGTTTCATTCTGAACCCTCTGTTCTTCAGTCTGCCATCACAAGTTAAAACCAGCCTGGGCCTTGTGTTTGTGGATATTTTAATGTGTGTTAACTATGGAGGGTCTGCAGGGCCTCCAGGGACTAGGAGTACTTGGGGAAAATATGAAAGGAAGATTTGGAACAGGTATACTTCTCTTTCCCTGTCAGTGTCTCCCTGTGGAAAGCTTACACCTCTACACTGATTCCCCAGCAGGACAATCTGTTAAACAGCCATGTAATTTTTTGTTAGCATCTGTTAGTGAAAGCGGGAATGTTTGGCCAGGGAAGCAACTGTTACCCTTCACTTCAGGGTCTCTTAAAGTCACATTGCCGGCCTTGGTGCCATTGACAGTGTGCGTGGGATGTCTGTCCCAGTGGATAAAAGCCAAGTGTGAGTTCCCCTTTCTGCCCCTCTCACCTCCCATTTTATTATTTCTTTCCATGTTCATTAAAGCTCTGAAACTGTACACCATGGATCAAGAGGGTGAAAATAATCTCATGTGGGTGCTGAAGTGGATGGATGGGCAGAGGCAGGCCATTCCAGTGATTTGTGTGTTTCAAATACTCTCACAGGAAATAAGTCATATACTGGGTTTTCTAAATGTCTTTGTGAACCATTTGTTAAAATGCTTCACAGTACACTGTGTCTAATTATTTGTCTAATCTATATAGTCTATATTGAAATTAGTCAAAGACACACTATTGTCTTACTTGTTTCCTTAGCTTTTGGTGGGTTTTGGAGAAATAAAATATGTATCTGCTGCTGTCTAAAGTCATTAAGGAGCAGCAAAACCTTCTGAGAGCCAGTGTTGTCATATCTTTACAATTTCAGGTTTGGAAATGTTAAAGTTCTTAAAGAATTTCAGCTTTTATTAAAAAAAAATCTGGTCATTATGGTCTTGGAGAAGATTTTAAAACCACAAAATCTGAAGAGATAAGAAACTAAAAGACTTGAAAAAAGTTTGTCAAAAAGTTTCTGGAGCTATGAGCTCTGAATTTTTAAAATTCTGAGGTTGAATGAATGGACTGCTTTCCCCCTGTATCAACTAGAGCACGGCATAACTACACATATTTATTTTTTATAACTAGTTTTTGACAAATACCACACCCAAATTTCTCCTCTGTTCTCATTTACATTTTCACTGTAATATTTCTGAGCTAGAGAGTTGTCATGTCAGACCTCTCTCATTACTCATGTTCAGTGCAGGTTTGATGATTCTTTTGCCCTTGGAAAAAAGTGCTTATTCTGATTTTCTTGCTACCCAGCTCAATGTGGTGATAGACAGGGAAGTTTTGAACTCAGGCTGGATTCTCAAATGCTGGCTTGTGAACATTCTTAGTAGCCCAGATAACAAAGCTATTAAAATGATAAACAAACAGCTTTGGGATTAAGGCAGAAGAACGATCTGTGTCTTTAGAAGCCATTTGTCTCCTGCCTGGTTGACTGGAAGTGTCTGTGTGGTCTGAAGTCAATTTCTCAATGAGTGTTTCAGCAGCTCCACTCAAAGGCTTCAGCCTCTCCTGTAGGCATTTATAAGGAGACTATAATTTATTGTAGTTTCCAAGAGCTAGCAGCTGCCTGCTTAGGTTCAATGAGAAACCAATTTCTGCTCCTGCCCAGTGGCAAATCTAATAGCCTGAGACTAGTTATGTGATGAGGTGGCAGCGAGGCAGAGGAAACTGAAGGAATTTGCCCAAAGTCGTTCTGAAGATGAGCCTTAACAACAGGCTAAGCACCTTGTTCTTGACCTGCAACCTGGTGCTGTCATCTGTGTACTCATGGGGCCTTCTGCTCCTGCCAAGATACGGTGCTTGGGATTTGGAAGACACTGCATTGCACTGTCTGGCTCCAGGAGTGGCTTTTTAAAAGCACAGCTGATCCTTGAGAAGAAATGTCAGTGTTAGAAGTGACACCAACTACTAACTCTGATCCAGTGAAACAGTATCTAAGAAAATTTCAACCCCAGTGCTCAGTGATGACTGGATAATTCATCACTGCTTTATTTTGCATAGTCTTTCCCACAGGCTGAATCCCTCTATGTGTGCTTCAGAAAGTTAAGTAACAGTTACACAGATAATGACAGTCCAGGGCGAAAGAAATAAAGGAGGTAAAACCACGAGAAGATCCTCTGAGGAGAACTAAGAAGTGACAGAGTTAATGAACCAAAGAGAGATTGGAGCAGGCTGTTTATCAGAAGGATTTGTAGAATATGTTTTCATCTCAACGTAAATAAAAGCCCAGCGTGTGGCTGAGTTATCATTTAAGCTAAACTTGAAGTAAAATCTCTCCTAACTGAGATGTTTTTGGAAACTTTTTCTGCTTTAGTATCTGCTTTTTCCCAGCAAGGAGGGTTTCTAACTGTCCCGGTGGGATGTGCTTGGCATTGCAGGTTCCGAGTCTGCTCCTCCGCGTGGCACCTTGGAGTTTCTAGCTGGCACCATTACCTCCAACGAGTGGAGTTCTCCCACCTCCCCTGAGGGGAGCAACGACTCGGGGGGCAGCGAGGCCTTGGACAAACCCATCGACAATGACGCCGAGGGCGTGTGGAGCCCGGACATCGAGCAGAGCTTCCAGGAAGCGCTAGCCATCTACCCGCCATGCGGCCGCCGCAAGATCATCTTGTCAGACGAGGGCAAGATGTACGGTAAGGAGAGAGGGGGGCCACGACACAGACCTCCAGGCAACCTGCCCTGTGCCCCAAGTGATGCTCTGAGGGAATTCCCTCCCCTCAGGTGTTCCCAGGCTGGTGCTCTCAGTTGCCAGTTGTTGTTGTTGTTAGGAAAATCGGTGTGAGGATTTTGGCATTCACAAAGCAGAGTTACAGGTATTTTTTTCAAGGGGCTATCCATAAGGTTGAGATCTCAGAGTTGAGCATGCTACTGAACTAATCTTTATATATAAACATACATAATCTAATGGTTTCATGGTGTGACAAAGCCTACTTTTATGGTATCTCTTGCTGCTGTCTTCACTGCTCTTGTGGGAGATAAGAACAAGTAATGGTGCTACAGGGCAGAAGTTCAGCTCCTGAACCCCCTAATGGCTCTGCTGCTGTGCAAACACACTTTGTTAATTAACTACACTTCTCAGATCTTATGGGCAGAAAGTTCTGTGTACTCCCTTTCATTGTGTTTTGCCTTCTCACAACCCTGGCACAAGTGTCTTTCACCTGTGGGCTCTTCTCATCTAGCTAACTGGATACCCAGCCCTGAATACAGACGCTCTGGCTTGCAGCTGCAGCAGAAGTCAATTTTATACGTGGCAGACATGCTTTTGAAATGGGTTTTTTGACCTTTTCCACAGTTAAAATTTCTTTTGATTTTCCTAACAAAAACCTGGTCTGGCCTGGACTCTCTAGCTGAGTATTGCAAGAAGCTGCCTGATACTTCTGTGACTAAAATGCAAAGCAAAGGCTGAATACCCAGCATTTGGTTTTAAGTCCCAAGGTGGACAGTTTCTTAAAACACTAGAGCAAGGATTTTGTGGAAGACAGTCCTCTTTCTACCCTGTCTGTGCTTACTTTCCCCGCCGCCACCCCCCACCCTCATACATTGAAATCTTCGGGTCTTCACAGGTCCCATCATGGGATGCTTCGTGCATGCCCTGGAGCTATCTACAGAGCACTTCACAAGTCATTCTGCAGGTTTCTGTCCACCCATCAGGCCATTGTTCCCTGAGCAAGGGAATGGATTGCTCTGACTGTGGGAGCGTGGGTGAGGTCTCGTTTACATGGCCTTATCTACAGTGGATGGTTTTACTGGGTACACACATCATTGTACCTGGGAAGAGCAATACAGGTTGGGTAAGGCTGATCACCCTGAGGCTAATCTAGGGCCAGTATTCTTAGGCAGACATCAATTCCTGCTCTGTGCTGGTGCAGAGGTTTTTGTAGTTGTGCTATGGAACCAACCGGGGAATGGATCCAGCTTAAAACTAACATGGTCAGAAAGAGGAAAAGAAGTGAACTTTGATTTGGATACTGCCTGGCTGCTTGTGCTGGCATTTAGAAAAAGGATGGTGAGATTGAGAATAAGGAGCCACGACTGAGGTTAAAGTAACACTGCTTCTTTAGGGACTGATTCTTGCTTAAAATGTTACTCAGACTAAAATATTACTTGAGAATCCACCCCCTGGGTATTAAGCATGAACTAGTGACATGCTCCTTGCTGCTCTATGTCTGCACTGCTTTTCATGGTGGGTGACTTTTAAAATTACTAGTGAAAAATTACAGTTGTGTTTTAAGACTCTAATAATTTACTGAACATTTTGCACGGTCCCTGTACTATTTCAGCTTTGGAGTGAATGTGTCAGAGCAGAGAGTGAAAAACAAGAAGGGAAGTAAGAGCAAAAGTGAAGTACAAAGGCTACAGAAACCCATGAGACCTAGCTAGGCCTGACCTGGATTGGTGTTAAGTGGAACACACCTAGCTAAGTGGACTGGTGAACTGCAGAAGGTAAATAACCCTCTTGCAGGGTGAAAAGTTTAGGGTAGGCTCAGGGAGAAGAAACGAAGAGCTTTTCTGCAAGCCCTCCCCCACTACTCCAGAGGGACAGTGTCCCTGCTTGCCTTCAGTGCACCTGTTCCCAGTGTGGATGGTTGGTTCACTGTGCTCCTGACAGAACCCAGGCACTGATTTATGCCCTCCTTTGCTTACTCGTCTCCAGGATCCAGGCCAAGGAAGCGAGGCCCTGTCTGGGATTTATAGAAAGATATGACCGGGCACAGAGAATAAATATAGTGCCTGATTTCATCTTCAGTACTCACAAGCCAGCTTCTGGAACAGGGCAGGCTCAATGTGGAGCTGGCCCTGCCTCTGAAGGGATGGTTATTGATCCACCCTGTGACCGACTTGCAGAGAGCTCTCTGAACCAAGGGGTGAGGTGTTACAGAGAGCTGTATATGCCCCTGTCCCTTGGCAAAACTGGAACCACTTCACTGTTTCTCACGGAGGAGAGGCTTATGTGGTACTACTGTTATGGGCACGGTGTTTCAGGCTTCAGAATCTCTTCTGTGTGCAATTTATGTGCTTGTCACCTTTTGTGAGGCAACCTCTTGTCAGTTCAAAGTTGGCAGCTTTTAGCTGACGTGTACTGAGGCAATGTGAAGAATTTGTCCTGTTTTGCTTGAATGCATTTAAAATTGTACAGAAAGGTGTGTTTCAGCCTCTACACAGACCTCATGCTCATGTTTCCATGCCTCTTCAAAGTCAGCTTGTTTACAGCTCTTTAGACAACACTCCTATGATTGCTGAGTGAACAGATTCTGTCTTCACACCAAAGTCAGCCAAGCTCTTCTCTCTGCGCTGATAATCTGTGTCTCGGTTCCTTTGCTGCCTTTCCTTTCATTATCTTTTTCCATTCTAGACATGCTCCATTGATTGCAGCATGGAGGCAGCATCCTGACTGAGTAAAGCCCATGCCACAGCCTGCTCTGGGTGCAATCCCCCCCTGGCCTTTCCAGCAGGCTTTGCTGACCACCTGCTTAAGGCACAAGCAGCTGTCTCTGATATGGAATGCTGTCCTTTATCCTAACCATTTTGTTGACATTGGAAGCATTGAGTCTGGGGCACTTTCTGCTCTGGTGCCTTCTGGTACCACTAAGGTCTTGCAGAATAATTTTATGAGTGTTGCCTGCTAGAATACACTGAGGATACAGTATTACAAATCTGTCATTTATATTTTCCAATGATGTTTTTCCATGGGATAAACTGTCACAGGATTAGGTGTTGGCTATCTCCTGGCATCTTTAGTACTGATGTAGAGAAAGGAGAGGGAAGTACCTTTGTGAGCTTTGCATGGAGATGCTGAATAGACCAGGTCTCCCAACATTACTGAGAGCAGAGGAATAAGAAATAGTAACTTGCAAAATGATACTTTTTTGACATTACAAGAGAGACAATAAGATCGTGGAAAAAATGAATTACTACCTTAGCTGTCTAGTGTTCCCTTCTACTGCAGGAACACCTGACTTGGAGCACCTCTTTGCAAGAGGAGCTAGAATTGGTGGCAATTTGTTAGATGGCTGTTCTGAAGGAGTCAGTAGTTCAGCAGCTGCTTTTGAAACAGCTCAGCCATTTCTGTGCTGAGCAGGGAGGGGCAGACAGCTGGGGGCAGTCATCCATGTCCCAGGCTGGTGCCATCTGTTTGTGAGTTGCTGATAGGAAATACTTAAAGATGTCCAAAGCTTAGAGGCTGAGTGATAGAAGGACAGTCAACCATGTTACTAGTTAAAGCTTGGAGGAGGCAGTGGACCACAGATTCTTGCTTTTACAACACTACTTAAGATGGGATGAAAGGTCAATCTGATGCTAAAAACTACCAGGTCACAGGTGGTGCCTCCCACCCATATTCTAAAATGACTAGGTAATTTTGCAGGATAATGCCTTTATCTCAAAGGGATAAGTTATCATTTCATGTTTTCCTCAACTTCAGGGAGTCACTAAAAGAAGAACTGAAAAGCAAATGCATAAATCCAAAGAAGCATAAAACATTCACTGCCTGTCTCAGTTCATAAACACTTTTTGAGGCAAAGGAGGAGCATGGTTGTTATTTAAAATATGGAAATCTTCAAGGTGACAGTCTTCAAATTGACAGCTTTCCTCTATGTTGGAGTTTAGTATCTCACCTGATGATGTTTCAATCAAAGCTATTGAAATATGCCGAAAATGTGCTCAGTTGACACTGAACTGAATGTTCCAGGTAATTGCAAAATTTGTATTTCAGCTGTGATATCCCTCAGAGAGGCAATTCTGAAGTTCTCTCCCTTCCATTGTTATGACCTTGTGAACTCTAGAACAGCTCTTTATCTTATTATTTTGGAAAAATAAGGAATCTTGTATTTTAAACACTGGAAGATAGACAAAACTTGGATTCATGGACAACTGATCAGGATGCAAACTTTGCCCTCCCCTCTGGTGGTAGGTGTAATGTTTTTGGAGTTGCTTAATCATGAGGTTTTGTTTCTCTCAGTCATCTTTCAACTTTGCTTTTGTGTGGCTCTGGTTCTTTGTTGTTGACTAGACGAAGCCAGACTTCTGGAGACATTAGCAGTGGGTTAAGTTGCTGGAGTTTGTCGTGCTTTTCCTTCCACCTCATTTGTGTAAGCCAAGTTTATGGTTCTTTGCGTTAAACTGTGTGTCAATTTAACTGGTGTTTTCTTTATGCAAGCATAAAAAGGAAATATTTGCATGAATTCCAAGAATTTCCTGAATATTGAGAAATTTGCCACTTTTGAAATACCAACCCACCAGGAATCTTCTTACAGTTAATAGTACTGGCTGTGGCATCTTTCCTTAACATGCTTAGTACCGAACATAAATATAGTAGCAATCTTATTGTGTACTACATGTTACCAAAATTATTGTGATTCCTTTTGTGGGGGCTTAGTTCTGTTGGTTCAATAAAGGACACATTTTTCCTGTCGCTTTTGATTTTTAGCAGCTTTGTACTCCCATATTTATCTGTCAGGCTTAAAACCAAGTAAGCTATGCAGTACTACGTTTTTCACATTGTGTATGTCTGCAGCCACAGAGTTTTCATCACATTTAAGTGACTTCCTTTACTGGCAACATTGCATTATCCTTAAGGCTCTTCCTCTGAATTTTCAATTTTTAAATTTCAAATTTTTAGTAATTCTCCAAGATAGTTGATTTGTAGTTGTATGTCGTCAGAAAGGTACTTGGTTTAATTTCTTTTTTCATTGTAAATAACACATCCAGTTTAATTGACTTCTAATTTAGTAGGCCAGCTTTATGTTTTGTAGGTGTATCTACTCACCCACCTTTTAACTGAGAGACTGCTTATATTTCATTTTTCAGCCTTTTCCCTTGTTGCATATTATTGTTTTGCTTCTGCTCTCCTTCTGGATAACTTTACACATTTCCAGTGGTTTTCTGAAAAGCTGAGTTTTAAAAAGCCTTAGTGTTCTTTTACGTTTTAAAACCCACTTCCTTTTTTCACAATGTGGTTCAATACTATCAGTTGCTAATTTGCTGTTACCAAATACCAAATGTTCATTAATACTTAAAAATTCAGACTGAATTCAAAGTCTGGGAACAAAAACCAGATACAGAAAATGAAAATTAATAGTGCCCAGTGACTTGGGTTTCTTCTCTCTTTAAAACAAGTGCATGTAAAGCTATCTTCTGGACAGGTTTCTACAAACATGTTACCAGAAAGATCTCAAAAACATGGAGTGAGTTCTGAGAAGAGCAAGCATACCAGACTTAGCATTGAGCTCTGGGAGTTGAAGGGACTGATTTAGGAGGAAAGATTAAAGTAGCTAAATATACATAGCTTGGCTAAGTGATGACTGAAAGGTGGAGGGTGGGGGGACACATAATAACAGTCTAAAAATATTTGAAGGGTGTTAACATTTAGGAGGGAGAGGGATTTTATGTGGAACATGTGAGCATGACTAGGATTAATGGGGGAGAAAGAGAGCATATAGGATGGACATCAGCAAAAGCTTCAGGACAACATGGTGCTCAGTGCTGAGGGATCTCTCTCCTCTGAAGAGCTATAATGCAAGTGCTGTTGTTGGGGACTTATAAAATTGCATCAGACAAAACTATAAGGATTGTATTTGTAAAATTAGTCCCAAAAAATGGTGTGTGTGCGCATGTCCGTGTGTGTATCTGTATTTACATGAATGAGAGGAGGATTATTCCAAATGGGAAGTGCTGTGGTTTTACACAGGAAACAAGAGAACAGTGGGTTAGGTGGCTTTACACTGTAAGTGTCTGCATTTTTTTGTAAATTGTTAGTATTGTGATTCATACTACCTGTGATTTTGTGACATGAGCATGTTTATTTAACTGATTGACGCAGGAGCCCTTCCTTAGGTCTGAAACAAAAAGAGCAGACTTCTAGGTAAATTCCAGGAGTGCTTTCTCAGAGTTTGTCTTCTGTCAATTAGCCAAACATTGTGGAGAAGGATGACAACATTTCTCAAGAAAGGGTGTGCATATGCATAGAGGGAGCTGAGTCAATATGCAGATTGTGTGGAGACCTGGCCTAGGAAAAAAAGGAGTTCCCTTACTTCTTCAGGGCAAGTAAGAAAAACTTATCACATGAACTTTCTTTTAAAGTCTCTTTCTTAAGCAAAACCAGTGTGAGACAACATGACATTTCCATTTTTTTAATGTCTGAAGTGAAAGGAAGCTGCTTATTCAGAAGAAGCCAGTATTACAGCTAGAAGAACAAGCAGTATTCTCATTCATATAGGATCCAGCTAATGAGCACAGGAGAGAACTAGGGCTGTCTATTGGTTTAAACAGTTGCTCATTAGCTAATCCATAACAAACCCAGTATTGTCTGCGTGTGGTGAAGGTCTGGGCAGCAAAACTGGGAAGGCTGTGTGCAGTTTGTGCCCAGACAGATGGTCTTGTAAATCTGTTGGTCACTGGCAGGGCTGACTGAAACCTCTGGGGCCTGGGTACACCTGCTGCTGAAGGGTGCACAGCCAGCAGCTGTTGCTCATTGCTGTCACCTTGAACTTGTGACCCATCTTCTGGGCACTCCTTCATATTCTCAGTCTCACTCCATGCACATAAACTGCCAGAGTCTTGCTTGGTCTCTGGCTTCTTGAACAGGAAAATAACACTGTTTTCATGTAAAATGCCTTTGGAATCACTCTCCTTTCCTCTTGGGTTTGATTTGTACAGTAGCTGCAAATGCCTTTCCAGGAGCTTTGGTCGGAGTCTGTGGGCAGGAGTGCAAGGAGTGTAACCAGTGCTCGGTGAGGTAACCCAATAGCAGTGCCCAAGCTGTTGACTGCAAGTGCTGCAGACACAGGCTCCTTCTAAGCATGGCAGCGTTGCAGGGAAACACAGGAGCACGTGTGGCACTCAGTTCAGTGCTGCTTTCAACCCTGACAGGGGATTACGAGCATTCCTGCATATAAACACTGGTTGTAGAGTCATAGAAAATGGTGCTGGGAAAGACCCCCAAAAATCTGCCCATCTGCTCCTGGGCCCAGAGGCAAAGCCAGCTCTACTTGAGATGTTCATTTTTGATCCCTTATGGCTAAAGTTGTGGGAAAGTGATTGGACAAATCTAGATATAGAAGCTTTTATATGGAAGGTAGCTGAAGCACCTAGAAATATGCAGATTTCCTTCTGGATCCATGTGCATTTTTAGGTATCTCTGCAGCTTAAATTGTTTTGTTGTCCTCATGTTCCCTATCTCCTCCTGCATGGTTGCCCAGTTTATCTGTCAGACTTACACTGTAAACTCAGTCAGGGAACAGGTACTGGAAGAATCTGCAGCAAAATCGTGCCAGTATTAGAAGAAAGAGAGAGAGCAAGGTGAGAAGGAACAGGGAATACCACAAGCCACTGTAAGGAATTTTCATGATCTTGGCAGAGTTCAGCAAGAATTCAGACCAGTCTCTGGGTGCCTATGCAATTATTTAATCTGTGTTTCTGCTAGGTTTCTGTTGGTGTTCTCTTTTCACCTGTTACACAGAGTATCTTTAACAACTATTCTTGATAATGTTGGGGTGGTGTGGAACTGTTGTGTTGAGACTGAGAGTAATTCCCTTCAGAAATGATGAGATGACCTTACAGTTCACAGCAGAAGAAAACAGGGAGTTGCCACTCCTCTTTCCTGGCTCCCCAGCTCTGCTTCCAGTTTTGTGCTCCTGTTCTTTAGGCAAGCTTTATAAATCAGTATTCATTTATTCATATAATGCAAGAACAGTCTCTGGGTTCTTTTGCTCTCCTTGAGGCTGCTGTGTAATTCCCAGTCACTGGGCTGGGACTGGGTCGTGATGTAGTCTTAGGTGCTAAGTGAAGCAGTCATGACACCCCACAGGACTGAGCCAGACCAGACCATCTGCCCTGAGAATTGCATGGTCTGTGCTGGTCAAGCAGCAAGTGCCTGCTTAGATCTCACAGACCCCTTTCAGTTCTAATTTCTGTTATAGCTGAAGCTTCGAGTGCTTGATCAGCCTGTCACTGAGCACATGCACAAGATTAGCACTTGGAGCAGAAATCTGCCAGAAACTCTGTACTGTTGGTGCTGGCAGGGGCAGCTGAAAATCAGTAGATCTACACAAAATCAGTAGAAAGGCTAAAGGTTTTGCTCTTCCTTAAGACAACATCACTGATTGCTTTCAGATGCCCCACAGATATTAGAAGATACCAAAATGAGCAGACACTTATTGATCTAAGGAAGAATTTAGCAGATGTCCGGGTCAGTAATGTAGAACCTGGACTGAGGATAACTGGAAAATGCTGTTACAGTTAAACATTGGCTTCAGCGGTACCCTCAATAGTCAAGTTTCTTTGAATCCTGGACTTGTTGAGTAAAGTGTCTTTGTGCCTCAGTAAGTTCTCAGGTGTCCTAGAGACTGAAAGCTGTTAGTTTGACATGCACTTTCAGGTGTTATCTGATACACTCCCTGCAAATGAAGGACTCATGTTACTATATGCAGCTGCTTTGGTGTGATTGTGGGATTTCCCAGCCAAACTGAATCTAAACATTTTCTGCAGGATTCTTATCAGTATTAACCCTGGGAAGTACCAGAACAAGTCCCAACTCTGCTCCTTTTGCAGCCCTTAACGTGTATGTGGAAGAGTACTTATTGGATGAATTAACTTACATTTCTGTGGCCTCAGGCAATAAGGGGAAAACACAGCTGATGAGGACATTCAGTTTATGCACTGAAAAGCACTACTAAAGACTGAGGTGTGGTGAAAAGCTGCATAGCCTGGAGCTTCCCATTAGGGTGATGGGGAGGGACTTCTGCCTGCATAGACTGTTGTAGCTTAGAAAATGCTCATCTTTACAAGAATAACTCCACATGCCCTTGGGGCAGTAATTAGAAGGCAGTTTAACGCTGTTTAGCCTTTAGACAAATGATGCAAGCACAGGAAGTGCCGTGCCCATTTTTTTACCAGTCTGTTTGTGTGTGAGGGTTAGGTGGAGTACAGTTCCAGGCTACAGTTTCTCTGGTGGCAAAACTGGTTTAAGAAGTTCTGCACAGATTTTTCCTCTGTTCTCTTTGCTGTGCCACTGCCATGGTTAATGTGACCACAAAATGAACTAGTTCACCAATCTAATTAAAAACATGATGGGGGGAAAACCAAAACCAAACCAACAACATAGTCCAAATGGGGATGGGGAGTTTTATTTTTTAATTATTGATAATTAGAGTGGTGCATGTCAGTGTTTCCTCCCCTATCCCCCCTCCCCTTTTCCCATCAATTTGGTTGATACACCTGCACACAGGAGTTGATGGAATGTTGCAGGAGGAGGAATGGCCAGCTAAGGAGAGGGAAACCTCTTCAGGTTGTTCTAACACACCCATGGTGACTGACTTTTCATTTATCTCCAGTACATGTTTAGAACCAATAAGAGGCTTCCCCAAAAGTGTAGGGTCTATAATTACTGTCCCACAGTCTTGTGTGAAGCATCTTAAACTGACCATCAAGAAACAGCAGTTTCTAAATGGTGGTAGCACTGTTTGTGTTTCTGGCTGTGAATTTAGGCTGTGCAGCGGCAAAAGGAGAGGAGTAAACACCTTTGCAGCAAAAGACCTTTCACACAAGAGAGGGTTTCAGTGTTAAGACCAGTTAGTAAATGAGACAACTGAGTTTTATGGCCTCAGACAGATGAATCACCTGACTGCCATGTGAGGGGCTTGACTGGTGCATTCTGCCCAGCAAATGAAGCTTTGAATTTGTCATTTCAGAAGAGGGACAAGCTCAGAACTTGGACAGTCAAATGATGAAAACAGGTATTTTGGGGAAGAGCTGACTGTGACGGTGTTAATCCCTTCAACGTTGTGTTTTCAGGCTTCGATTGTTTTGATATTTTTCAGAAGTACTGGCTTATCCTTCTTTGATTCTTTATCTCAAAATCCCCTTACTGTAGGGACTGCATGGCCTCAGAGAATCTTCGTGTGGAAGGTTAATCCTGAGAAAATTCAAGCAGGGAATAAGTGATCAGAGTGAGGAAGTTGTCTTCTCCCAGCTGAATATAAAATTCATTGGTGTGTGTAACTCTGCTCTGGAAGCTCGAACCTGAGTATTGAGCACTGAAGTTCTTCGCTGGTGGGGACAAAGGTGTCTTCACAGAATGGGTCAGTGCCATAAAATACAATATGGTTTTTCCCTGGTCATGGGAAATGATCACAGTATGATGGTCATAGTGGTGTGTTCAGTTCCATTATTGCTTCCTGAGTAGAGGAATCAAACAAAATCTTCTCACCAAGGCTTTGGTGAGAAAACATGGTTTGTGGTAAAAGGAAAGCCTTAATACAGGCAGCATTAAAACTATTATTAGTAATGGTAATTAGTAAAACTATATTAGTAATGGTAATTAGTAAAACTATATTAGTAATGCTTGGATGTCTGTGCACCTTGATAACCATCAAAAAGACAAAAAATGTGGTTTCTGACACATGTAGCCCTATTTCTGGAACAACTGATGTCCAGGAAGACATTTAGCATAGTTGGGAGGAGGAAGCAGTGGAATGAGAGATGGGAAGTAAGGCTGTGCATGGAGCTATGGATGGGGCAGACCCCAGTAGCAGTTAGTCCCATATGGACATGCAACCACACACTGCTTTTGTCTAAAAAGTATCTTTCTGATAAGACTTGGTTGGCAATTAGTTTTGCTTTGTATGCACGGAGGAATACTGGTATTTGGTGGACAGATGAGGTGTCCTTACCTTCCCTCTTTTGTCTAGATTTATTTCTCTGATGCACACAGTTCATTATGTTTATGCTGATTGTAACCAATAGTTAATTAAACAAGTTCAAGGAGATAGTCATGTCCCAAGAGATATCATTAAGTGACACAAAGAGATTGGAATGAGAGTCGAGATGGTTTTCTTGACCTTGCTTTCATAAACCTTTCACTGGATACAGCTGGATAGTTGCTTCTCTTATAGAACTATTTATAAGTAGGCATGAATGTTTGCTTTGAGTGCAGAAAGATACAGAATCTGCCAAGAAACAGGCACTTCCATAGCATTTCCCACTGAAAGGATTTTGCAGAAATCACTGAATTCTTTGGCAACAGGTGTGTGAGGAAGAGATACTGCTTACGAGAGGCAGAAAAATTAACTTTACTAACAGAAAGTCAGCATGAAGCTTTGAGGTAGGACTGGAAAATGCTTTCTATGTTGATGGGAATTCCCTTCGATTATCCCTCTTCCCTACAGGTAGACACTTCTCTGCAGTTATATTCAAAGGTGCACAAGTGTAGAATGGAGAATTCAAAAGCCTACTTAGTCACTTCTCTTAGCATTTCCTTCCTGCATAACTATTGAACGCAACACTTTGCAGTTTAGTGTGAGACAGAATGGGAGCCAGATTGCTGCCCTTGGAAATTTATGTTAAGAATGAGAGGTAAAGAACATCAGAGAGTATCTCTTGATTGCCTTTTTTCGTGCCATGCTTCCAAGGGGAGGGCTCCGTGGAGGATAAAGGTGCTGTGCCACGGTTGGAATGTTGGCTGGAGCTCCGTGAAACCCAACGCGCGGTTTCGACAGAGGAGGCACAACTGTTGGCAGGTTCTGGTGACCACGGCAGGCCTCAGGGGGAGTTATTCTAAGAACACAACATATGATCAGATTACTGAGGGACACTTCACATGGCTCTAAAAAATGAACCATCTGACGGTTTGTGACAGCTCTGGCTGTGCCAGCCAAGTGAAGAGTGCTGCTCTTTGCTGACCCTGCAGCCAGGGCTGTGAAACAAAGAAGGTGCCTTCCAGAGCCTGTGAGCCTACAGACTGCCAGCCACATAATACCTGCTCACATCTAGCTACTGATAAGAAACACAAAAGACATTTACGACTTGCTTCTCTTGCAGTTTTAATTCATGGTAATTTAATAATGCCTTGCTGCAGTTTACTGGGCTTGGCAATTTACATAGTTCTATATTTAGTAACGCCTGTGATGAATGTCTTTGTAGAGTGATCTGTTTGTTTGTTGGTGGTTTTTTGTTTGGTGTTTTGTTGGTGGGTTTTTTTTCCTTTTTTTTTTTTGTGCTATCAGTATCTTCGTTAGCCTAATATAACCTGCCACTTTTCTGTTTTAACCTGATTGTGAGGACGCACTTCTGGAACAGAAAGACTGTATGAGAGATATTAGCAAGTGGGAAGTGAATTCTAAACCTGGAAATTTTGATGATCCTCAGTTAAATGCTCTCTGTGTAGAGCTTCTTTCTGGAGAATTTCTGCACTGGCATCTAATATTTGCAATTTGTACAACAGTTTCCCCTCCCACTAGTATTTTTCAGTGAAGTACATGCCCTGAGAGAACTTTGTAATTTTTGCTGCTGCTGTTGTCAAAGACAGTTAAATGCTCACTCTCATGCTCACACTCATGGAAATACCTCCCAGTTTCCCAGGCTTGACTACAGTTTTATTGTCTCTCCTCCCTGCTTCCTACTTTGTTTCCCTTCTTTTGTTCTCTCTAACACTCAGCCCCTCTTAATTCCTTTGATGAGGTGCTGGGTGACGCAGGAGATTGGCATCACTGTGTAAAGGTCTCTTTCTGCCAGTTCCTGCTTTTTTTTGTTGCTGTTTTGTTTTGTTTCCCCTCTGGTGCTCCTTGTTTCTGGCTGCTTCTCATCTCTGCATGGATTTTCAATGTGCTGCAGTCCTTTCAGGGTTGTCTCTGCTCTGGTATGGGTGCTGCAGTTGCCTCAAAGTGTTTTTCTGTCACGGAGCAACTTTTTCCAAGATTGCTTTTCCAGCCACATCCCCAGGAATGTCTCCTACCATGTCTCCTTTTCTCATTTTCTCAATATTCATCTTTTTACATATCTTGTATTTCTCTTGTGCATTCTCATGTCTCCTTTTGTGTCTCCTTATGTGTCTCCTGTCCTTACTGGGTCTTACCCTTTCCAAAATACATTTGAGCAAAGGCAGCTTGTACTCCTCTGACTGGTTGAGGATTTGATGGATTGATTGTTATTTTCATCCAGTTTGGTGGTGGCTGGAATTGGCTGTGACTGGCACAGAGCTGATCATGGCATCCTCTCATGCCAATTACATCTGCAGCCCCTTACTGCTAAAGCAGAATAGTGTTCTGTCAGACTGTTCAGCCTCTGTGATTTCTTTACCTAATTTGACACATCGTGCATATGAATTTTCTCCATAAAATTTATTGTATCTGGTTGAGAATCCATTGAAATTAGTTTTGCAAGGATAACCCATAACTGAGCCATTGTCTGGAGAGTTCCCATGTGTTCAAATTTTCAGTATAGCCTGATATGTGCCCTTTAGAAGCTTGCCTGAAATTCTCCACATCCACTTCTTCTCAAGGCTAGTTTTTCCTCTTTTCTATTAACTCATTCCCCTTGCCGCTCAAAGGGTCCTCTTGTTGAAACAAAATTTTTCCTTCTTCTTTCTTTATAGATAATAGGAATTTGAGTGCCTTGTTTTGTTCAGCACATTTCCCATTTCGGATGTGTGTCAAACAGTCCTTCTGAAATTTCTTATATGTCGGCATCTGTCTGAGAAGAATCACTTCAGTTGTTTCTTACCTTTCAGCTTGGATCCCTGTCTAAACAGATGGAAGCTTTGAGAAGCCATAAATGTTATTGTTGGCACTAGAGGACGGTGGTGCGGATATGTGTCGCTAGTAATTGGTCTCGGCTTTGTGAAAATGGTTTACATGGGTTGGGAAGAGCAGCCAGGTGCAAGGTGGCAGAACAGCATCTGCTGCCACCAAACTCTCCTGGGCATGTCACTGTGCTAAAGCAGAAACTGTGGGAACTGAAGAGGTCAGTGCTTACATGGCAGGGCATTCTGTTTCTGGCACAGACACAGTTCCTAATTTGTGTTTACAGGAGCTGGATCTGATTTCTCAGCTACAGACCTGTTTCTTCTCCCAGGGGGATAAGGGAAGCTGCTACAATGACACCATTAGGGAAAGATAAAGATCTGCACATGGAAAATGCTTTCCCATCCCTATGAGTGTGCTTTGGTTGTGTTTCATGAACATGGCTAACATGTGCATTGTTCTGTTTCAGAAATAGATGGACTTAAGGGCTTTGCCAGTCCTTCCCTAAAGGCTTGAGTAGTCAATTTCAGCAGAGTCTTTACTTGCATACACTTTATTTCAGGGTTGAGTGAAATAAGAGTTTAAAATAAAAACAAGTTACAGCTTCTTCATGGAATATTTAACTACTGGAATAGTTGATACTGATAGTGTAATACTGATTTCACTGCTTGCCTTTATAATTTTATTACAAACAAACTTCACAAGAACTGTAGCTTTGTTTCCCAGTTAATTCCTGCTTCATTCTGCAAACATTTGCAGCCATATCAAGATGTCTCACAGCTTTGCAGCTCCTACTCCCAACTTTTTATTGCAGTACTATCTTGATACTACTGTGATCACCACAAATGTATTATTTTGCAGAGCCTGCTCTTTTACTGTCATGTTTCCAGCTTTGAACCAGCTTACAGTTCAGATGTGTAACTGCTGCCTTTCTGTGCCTGCTTGTAATTCCTCCACCTCCAGAAAGACAATAAAATCTGTGTGACTGTTTAGGTGTGATACATGGGAGCCAGTGTAATAAAGCTGGAAAATCTGCCTGCAGGAGCCTGAAAGCACTTGTAATTCACTGTATGATATCACACTGATAGATTCTGTGTAGCTGCTTCCATGTGCTTCCCCACTGTTGTTTATCTTCTTGGACTTAGTTACACAGAATGACAGGCTCCTTTTGGCTGGGAGGGGTGTCTTCAGAATGCCTAGTCTGTGCCCAAGCAGTGTCCAGTAGGTTGTGACTATCCTCCAAGGATGGAGACTTCAGCCTCTCTGGGCAGCCTGTGCCAAAACCACCCTTAGCATAAGAAAGGTTGGGGTTTTCTTTTTTAATGTTTTTAGACAGAATTTTGTATGTGTTAATTTGTGTCAGGCTTTTCTTGTTCTACCACTGGGCACTGGCTCCCTTTTCCCCTTCATTGCCTCCCATCAGGTATTTATTTTATTATTATTGATTAAAAACTGCTCCTGAGTCCTCTCCAGGCTGGGCAGACCCAGTTCTCTCAGCACAGGACAGATGCTCCAGCCGCTTAATGATTTTTGCTGACTTCTTGCTGGACTTGCTCCAGTATGTTCACAACTTTCTCATGCTGAGGAGGCCAGAACTGGAGTCAGTACTCCACATGTTGCCTCAGCTGTGCTGAGTGGAGCTGAAGGATCACTTCCCTGGACCTCTTGGCAACTGGGATTTGCCATAAGGATGCATTGCTGCTTTGCTGTCAGCTCACTGTCAGCTAGGACCCCATTCATCCATTCAGCCAATCTTCATCAAGCCCCTTGTCCAACTATATAGCCCAAACTTTGTCAGTTTGCCTATGGGGATGTTATGGGAGACTGCTCCTAAAACTTTGACTTCTACCATGTGCACTAATAAGTTCCTTTCTAAAAAAGAAGAGTGTGACATACACAACGGAATTATCTCTCTTTTTTGCTGGGGTCATTGCTTTCTAAACTTGTATTTGTGTTATTTCTCTGTTCCAGGCCGAAATGAATTGATTGCCCGCTATATTAAGCTGAGAACAGGGAAAACACGCACAAGGAAACAGGTGAATGTTCAGTTTTCCCTAAGGATTAGTTTCTTTGAACCTCTACAGATTTTGAGGGCTAATGAGAACAAATTTCTTGCTGTTCACTTGTTGGCAGTTTCGGACTTTGCTGGAATGAGGTGGTTGTGCTGAGCTGGTTAATAAGAATGGCAGGAAGAGTCAGCTTAGACATTTTACAGGAGGTTTATAGTGCTCATGTCTGCCAATCATGTCGTGACCCACAAAGTTTTCTACTGTTAAATAGCATGATGTTATTTGCTTGGCCTGCTCATGAGTGTTTCAGGGACCACCAGTGGTTCTCTGCATGAAGATTCCTTGTTCAGCCCAAGCAGACAACACAGCAATGATGATTTTGAAAATACTTGGTGCACAAGATGAAAAAGGACTCTTTGTAGTTTGGGAATGAATATCCAGGCTATGCTGGATGAAGCACTGAGCAGCCTAGACCTGCCTTAGATGGCCCATCTTTGCTAGCCCTCCTCCCCATTTCATGTCACTTGAGTTATGTTCAGAAAAGCAGCTCATTGTTATCCCCAGTCCCTCCTACCCCTAACCCTAAATAAATGCCTGAAGTATGTTTACTTCTACAAGAGGCTGCCAAGTATTCCTCTGGAATGAACATGGAATTTTGTCTTTCAATGCAGGTATCTAGTCACATCCAGGTCCTGGCAAGGCGGAAAGCTAGAGAGATCCAAGCCAAGCTCAAGGTATGATGGATATCCCTTAGCATATCACACAAGNGTCACTGAACTGTAGTAAGCTGGAGAGGAAAAGGTTCTTCCCAGGAAACGTTGTGCAAACATTCGTTATTGTTGAAGCCCTGTGACGTCTGGAGCAGTACTATTTAAAGAATAAAGAAACAATAACTTTTCAAATTTCATGTGTCTTATTTCTACCTCTGGTTTATGCTCTTGTCATTCAAATCTGAAAGACCCTTAGACTTAGGAGTGTGCAGAGAGGATTTACCTGAGAAGAAATTGTTTATGGTTACAAATGCTGACCACTAAGCAGTCGCTGGTGTTGCGGTGGCCTTGGGAAAAGGTGGCCTTACACTCACTAGAGCACCAGCTCCACCTCTACTAGAGGTGATGATGTGGAGTTGTCCACTGAGAGGAAGCAATAAAGCCAGCTGCCATCTTCTCAGGTAAAATGGTGCCAACTGAATAGACTTTGCTCCTTGATTAATTCAGACCTGATTTGAAGAGGCCGGAGCTAACAAGAAAGAGAAAATGGTTGGATACTTGCTTGAGAAAAGCTGTTTTCCTTTCCATAGGAAAAGCTCCAAGAACACCCTAATGAACCTCTTGACATTTATTTCCACTCAGATTTGATGTGGGGAAATGGTTTATGTGCTCAGACTGAATTGCCAGAAATGTTGAGAAGGTCAAGTTTGTATGTGACAATTGCAGAAGAGGGTGTCTGTCCCCTGTTAGAATGTGAACTATCCAGAAAGGGCTTGCTGAGCAGGATGTGAGGTCTGGGCCTTGTTATGTTTCACTGAGACAGCCAGAGAAGGAAGGTGAATGCTGACCTTTCTGTTTGGTATGGCCATAAGTAATGTGTAAGGAAGAGAGTTTGCTTCCCTGATCTTCCATGCTTCAGGTGACAATACCCGTGACAGACCAGTCCATCCCTAACTAGCTGAAGGATGGCTGGTAGCATGTCCTTTCTCTTGGCTGCCTGGGCAGGTCCTCCCTGGGCATCAGGGCAACTGGATTGTCCTGTGTGTGAGCTGTCAGCACTCCGTGCTGCCCAGTGCTGACATGCATGCAGCTCTATTGCAAGCAGTCATTGCCTCTAAGCCATGACAGCACCCCCCCACCACATCCCAGCCCCATTTTAGAAAGCTGTGCTGTGTCTTTTATTAGCCCATTTGTGTTTCCAGCTGCTCTGATAAAGAGAAGGAGGCACAAATTACAGCTATCTAATTCAGTGCACCCAGGTAGGGCTGCCTAAGCTTGAAGCCTGTGGTGTTGTTAAGTGGTCAGTTCAGGTGGAGGCCTGCTGGAGAGGCGAGTTAGAGCGAGCAGGAAACAACAACTGCCCGGGGTGTTAAAAGCCTCACTGCTGCTTACATCTGTAACCTTGATTCTGCTCCTCGTGTGTCACAGCTCTGGGGCTGGCAGTGATTGAAAAGCCAGCCAGCCGAGCCCGTTTCCACTTAGCTCACAGGAGCTGGCCGGTTTTGTTTGCAGGGAATGAAGGTGTCTCGGGGAGCTCCATGGAGCCATTGGCTGCTGTCCCTTTACACCACCCAGGCCATGCTGGGAGCTCTGCCCAGCTGCCTGCAGAGATCCCTTCCCCAGCACCAGGCTGCTCCTTTCCGCCCACAGTGGCAAGTCAGGAGCGCTGATTCAACTCATTTACTCCTTTGCTTTCGCTGGCCACATCCATAGAGCAAGGAAATGAAATCACACAGACTGCTGCCCTTCCTCCAAGATCCTGCTGACAGCTGTGTGTTCTCCTATCACTGTTCATTTTCCATAGCAAGTGCACATTTTCGTGTTGATATCCTAGCGATCAGAGCAGCCACATGATGACTTTTCAGAGCAGTGCTGCCATTTCCACACAAGCTGGGGTGTCATTTTTAAGTGTGCACTGTGTCTATAACAGACAGGTTGGAAACAGGGTAAAACTTGAAGAAAAATCTGTTCCCAAAAGTCAGTAGTTTTTCCATACCCTGGCTGGCTAATAGATACCATCTGCACTAAGGAAAAATGTGGAAAATTGTGGTGACATGGTGGTATTATCCTCATCACCATCATTATTATTATGTGTTTTAAAAATAATACAAGAAAATACAAACATTGTAAATGTTTGGTAAAAGTTTTTATTGCTCCTTTTTCCCTTTTTTTTTTTTCCTTCTTTTTTTATACTGGAAAACACTTGAAATGAGTACAGAACTGTTAGCTGAATCAGAAAGGAGATGTCTTTTCTAAAAACATGCTCTTTCCAGCAGTCTGTCAAGCATTTAAACAAAACAAAAACACAGCAGAGGCTAATAGGTAAAATACTTTTCCTTCCCTGATTATTTTACATTTTCTTTTAATTCCTTCACAGCTAAATGCATCTTCCCCATAAATTCATGTATAAACTCACGTAGACAAATACAATTTTTCCAGTGAGAAAATAATGGAAGGAAAAAATCCTTTTGTGCAATGGCACATGGGAAATAGTCCTTAAATATATTAGGAAAAGACCATAAAGTAATAATTTCCCTTAAAAAATGTAGGTAATCCTTCAATTATTCCCTAAGGCATAATTTAAACTGGATTCTGAAAACACTTCCCATAGCTTTGGAAAATATTAGGAGCTTTCTCAGCATTTAAAATGTTTCCCTTCCATTGACTTGAATAGTACTGACAGGAGTCACAGATGGTCTAAAAAAGAAGTGTGTTTTGCCCATTTCTACTGATCACTCCACTTGAACATTAACGTTTATTATTGAGATTTTTGAGGATGCCTCTTCCACTTTTGTTTTGGTTTTTTTTGGTTTTTGTTTCTTCTGTTTGTTTGTTAGACACATTAGGATGTTTGGGCTTTGAAATTTAGAAAACCTTAGATAAGCTGGAGAAGTTAGAAAGAATCGAAGCCCAAGGGTGAGAACTTAGTGCAGTTCAGTGAATGCAGGCAGGAAGTGAGAATTCCTGAAGAAGACAGCAAGGGCTGTTGTATTTCTTTCAGCAGTTTCTTCAAGCTGAAGAATTTTGAATTAATCTGTGAGTTTTCCATGGTAATTATAATGACACAGATAAATGTGGAATGTTTGAAGGATGAAGATTAATTGTGGGGGATGTAGGAGGAAAGGCAGAATGTGGGGAAGTGCTTCTGTTTGCCTATTTATTCCTTAAAAGAAGAAATGAAGAATGCTGTTTGTTTCATACATACCTCAGACCCACTAATTGTGGCACTGTCATGACCTGTAAATGTGTGTAAATCTACAGTCCTGTTAAAATACAAAAAGGAATGTCCCTGCAAATGTGCCCTGGAGATTATGAAAGTTTCAAGTTTCCCTGAAGATGAAGACAAAATTATAAACTCTACCTGAGACAGTTCCAAGTTGAGGTAGTTGTTGCAGTGATGATGACAACCATTTTTTGTGACCTTTTCCTCAGAGGTTTTTTTGTTTTTTGTTTCTTTTTGTAACCAAGGATCTTTCCCTTTGAATATTCTTACCAATTATTAAAACACAAGAATCAGCTAGGAGTGTACTTCCCACAACAAAACTTTTCAGCTCTGTGGTTCAAAGTCCTCAGACAGAAAGGATAAATGCTTAGCAGTCTTTAAACCAGCATTTCAGAAAGCATGATTGTTCACATCTGAAGCTATAGTAATGAGTGACAGCCTTAAAGCTTTTAAGAATTCTTAGGGCAGTTACTGGTGAATTTGCTGCCCAGAATTTCAGAGATGCTTGTTCCTGACAGAGAAGCTGATGAGAATTCTAGTTACAGAGCATTAGAGCTGACAACTTGTTAATCATTATAATAATCCTGGTTTTTCTGTTTCTACTCTTGCTCATAGGATCAGGCAGCTAAAGATAAAGCCATGCAGAGTATGGCTACAATGTCATCTGCCCAGATTATCTCTGCAACTGCCTTCCATAGTAAAATGGCTTTGCCTGGTCTCCCACGACCAGCCTACCCTGCTGTTTCTGGGGTGAGTGGATCAGTGTCTTGGTGGAGTTTTGAGAAGACACTCCAGTGTTTGAAAGGATGTTGGGACCTGCTCAGGAAAATCCTGAGAACTGAGACAGAATGGGCCAAAAGGCATTGTCTCTGTGGAATAAATCTGTCATGTGGCTTCAACAGTTTTGTCCAATTCTTTGCTCACACTGATGTAAAACAATAGAGTTTTACTATGCATATTTTTTTAATGATACAAGGAAGAGAACAATCTCTTCCTTTGGATTTTCATCTGCCTGAAATGTTTTTAAGTGTCTGTATCACTTTCTTAGTCCAGTATCTTTTGGATGCTGGAATGGAATAAATGCATGGAATAAATCTGTTTGGGCCATTCTGACCCATTCTCAAGTTTTTATTTCCCAATCTTACTCTCAGCACTTTGATTAGATGGCCCTTACATAAAATCTTTACTAGAGGAGGTCTGTCAGTATCCCTGTACTTATGAGTTGGGTCTAATGAGCATTTGCTGAGCATTCATTTCTGCCAAAATAACTCCTGTGGAACTTTCCTGGGGAAAATGGTCCTTCCAAGAGGGTGAGCATTAGAAAAGCTTTGGAGACAGAGGCACAAGGTGCATGCATAATATTTAACATTAAAGATCACTTTTGGGTCAGTTTCTTGCCTGCCAATAGTAAATGTGTGTGGAATGAAAAAAAAAAGATGAGTCAGCACCACCACAAGAATGAAACCAGGAATGTAGAAAGAAGAGAGAACTCATTCACACCTTTAAAGGTCTGTGAACTTGCAGTTTGTTTCCTCAGAAAAGAGCGTCTGTCCTAATTGGGGGTGGTGACTTTTGCCTGTGTGTTACTCTCTTGCAGTTTTGGCAAGGACCATTGCCAGGCCAAGCTGGATCTTCCCAGGAGTAAGTATTCCTTCGTGTGAACATCCAAAGCAGGTGCTTCTGCTGCTTTCTCTGCTGCCTGAGGAACACCATTAGCTATTACAAGATCTGTGAAATGCTAAGACCTTCATTTTTCCTACAGTAATGTTAAAATGGAGCTGAGCTCTCCTGAAAGCTGTGTTTACTTGTGGGTGTTGAATGTCTCTGAATTTGGGCTTAAAAGTCTGAGACTCATCCAGCCCAGACCTATGTCCACTTGCATAGATACAAAACTACTTGTAGTAGAAAAGAAAGGATAAATAAATGGGCACCAGTGTCTGATAGGGATCTCAGAAAAACAAATCTGGAGGGAGGGCCTGCTGAGCACCTGCAGGGAAATCTTAATCTGTCCAGTCCTGGCCCCTTACTGCTTTCTGAGTCCTTGCCTATGACCCTCTCTTGCCCACACAGAAAGATAATTTCCAAAAGACACTTATGGCACTTTCTTCATGAGGAGAAATATGTGATCTGATCTGGGCAAACAGTTGGTGAAGAATATGGTTGTTTTTTATTGACCACCTCTCTTTGTGTACTTCTGTAGTGTGAAACCTTTTTCTCAACAACCTTACGCTGTACAGCCTCCACTCCCAATACCAGGTAGGTAAGGAAATTTAGTTCCTTCCTTTGAAATTGTATTCCAACTTAAAAAAACAGCCAGCACTCTGAAAATCTTGGAAGTTAATTAAAAAACCCACAAAACCTATTGAAATATTTTAATGAGCCAAACCCAATTTTTATATGATTTTTTCTTATTATCTGTTCTCATCCTTTTACTGAGAGAGCTGAAGCTTTTAAATTTTGTTTTATTTTACAAAACTTTTCTTCCTGTTTTATATTGGTTGTGTTGGTTTGTTTTTTTTTTTTTTTTCTCCTGGCTGAGCAGAAAAGAAAAGTTTACATATCTCTACTGGTCTTCTACCATGCTTCATGCTCTAGAACGCTGTTCTCTGTCATAACATGGTTGTGTTCCTAATTTCTCATTAAGTGGAATAACAAATGTCTTTTCCTTCTCAGCTTCCCCACTTTTAGAGACTAATGGTGACACCTCATTCTGATACTAAACAGTTTATTTCACTGCTCCTTTAGGGCTCTGTCTAAGTCCTCTTAAAATTGCTGAACATGTTTTCTCTGGTGTCAAATCCAGGTAGTTTGCCTTTCACATCATGACCCCTGGTAATGCTGTCTAAGCAGGGGGTTACTGACAAGCCATTTAAAGCACAGGTAGACTGAGGACCTTGTGAATTATATTTTTGCATGATGAATGAAGCCATAAGAAAATTATGAGTCAGCTTTGACAGTAGGTGCTCTACTGGAAAGCTACTGCCATTTTTTTTCTAAATTACTGTTTTATAAATCCTGTGTGCTTAGGGTTTGAGTCTCCTACCGGTCTCTCACCTTCCCCGTCAGCACCAGCTTGGCAAGGACGAAGGGTTGCTAGCTCCAAACTGTGGATGTTAGAGTTCTCTGCATTCTTGGAACAACAACAAGACCAAGACACAGTAAGAAAAACACCTTGCTTCCATCCCTCATTAATTTTTCATCTTTGGACAGCTCCTGTTCATCATGGATGTGTTATACTTCCCTCTTTGTATGGAAATACTTGCTTCATTGCTCTTCAGAGATTAGAAAGTCATCTTTGGGAAACACCAGATATCCTCCTCCTAGAGGATTAGTAGTGATAAAACAAGATCTATGCAGTGTGCTTCTGGCTTCCCTGTCCAGGATCATGGGCATTGATACACCAGAGCCCAAGGCACTGAGGTCATAAAACCCTGCCAAGCTATTCTGCCTGTCCTGTCCAGCCTTGTAAGACAGACTCCAATACAGAACCCAAAATCAGAAGTTGCTAAGACATAAAGCCATGTGTTTCTCTGGTGTGCTGAGAACTTAAAATTGGTGGTAACTGTGATGAATTTGCATCAATATGTTTCCATGGTGCCACCTATGAAATGGAAGTAGTAAGATTTATCTCTCTCACTAAACCTTTTGGTTCTGCATCTTAAGATACGCTCTGGTGATGGGCTGAGATAGGAAGTTTCAGAAAAGATATGCCTGGGTGCAGTATTATTTGCCTGAGATTTATCTGCTGTGGGATTTCAGGCTCTTCATAGGACAGGAGCATGGATGTTTGAGTGACCTGTCACAGGTAACACTGTGTGTCTCAATTTATGTCAGACTATATGGCAGCAGCACAAGGCAATGATTTAGGAGTGAATATAGGAAGAAAAAAAACCCAAACCAGTGTTTCAGAGAAGGAAGAAGCCTGAATGTACTGATAGGAAGGAGAGAACAGCATGAGCTGGTATTAGCGGAGATACTTCTATTGATTTCTTCTGCTCTTTTAGAAGGTGCTATTGACTTCCAGTAGTCTTCTGTGAAGGCCAATGGATGTTCAGTATGTACTGAAGTGGTACTGAACAATTTTCTAATCCCATGTTTTTCCTCTTTTTGCAGTATAACAAACACCTGTTTGTGCACATTGGGCAGTCAAGCCCCAGCTACAATGACCCCTACCTCGAGGCAGTGGATATCCGGCAGATCTATGACAAGTTCCCCGAGAAGAAAGGGGGCCTGAAGGAGCTCTTTGAAAGGGGGCCAGCTAATGCCTTCTTCCTTGTCAAATTCTGGGTAAGAGAGGGGCCCTTTGTAGGGTATCCTTTTGCTATAAAGCTTCTCACTTTAAAATCTGTGACCTCACTGGCTGTTAGAAAACTGCTGCCTCCCAGCAAATTTTGCCCTGTGTAGGTGTAGTGGTTTCATGTTCACCAAATTCTGTTTCCAAAAATTAGTGTAGTGGTTTGAGTGCCTACTAGAATTATTTACTCTTTTTCTGCTGTGAGATAGGATTAGGAGAGAAGCAAAGCAGGCACAAATCTTAAAAGGATATAAAGACAGGTTTATTAACAAAACTACAATAGAGAAAAAAATTAATAAGAATCAGAATAAAACCTTCAAAACACTTCCCCTCTCACACCAAGTTTCCTTTTCCTTCTTATGGACAATGTATAGAGACAAAATTGGGAACTCTGATAAGTCAGTTTACCACATATAAATAGTCTTTCATCAGTTCCTTTAGAGAGAGAAGTCTCTTTCAGTCTGCCATGAAACCTGTGTAGTCCAGAGGTGTATCCCATACTTAATTAGTTAATCAGGCTGTCAGTATTCAAAACCAGTCACTAATTGGCTTTTGCCACAGCTTTCTTCAATCAATGCAAAACCAGCACAGTGGGCAACTTAATACAGCCACAACTGTCACTTTTCTTGGTCCCACAAGATCTTTGCTTGACTCCACAAGGCACACTTTGTGGTGTGTAGCAAGATGTGTCTTTCACATTGTCCATCTGTAGAGTTGTTCTTGACTACTGTCTGCAGATTTGGTAATGGTGACTTGGACCCTGTAGAATTTTTTCCTATGTATAAGTAAAGAATCCAGAGGAAATTATTCTGTGCATACTCTTGTGCATTTGCTTCTCTCAGTGTTGTGTAACTCCTCAGTCAGAAGCAATACTTTTCCATCTCTTCTCCTGTCTCTGTAGCTGCATTTAGTGTTATCCAAGTACTAATAATTTGCAGATGCATACTTAGTGCTAGCAGAGCAAAAGATAAGAGAAACATATCATGAAATTGGATTATGCTGATCATATATTACTGAAATGACTTCTGGTAAATTGGCAGAAATTAGCTTGGCAAGAGCTTACTCACTCAATTTGGATTTTTGTGATTTAACTGAAATTTGCAAAAACTGTGCCATTGTGCTTCAAGGTACAAACAAAATAGCTTTGGTGATCGATATTATCATAAGAATTATGAAATTAAAAATAATAGTAGCTCAGGGCAGTTGTACAGTAGATGGCTGAGGGAATGTGTAATGGGATTTGGAGCCTTTCACCTGGAGTTTACCACATAATTCAACCTCAGGTCAGAGTGAGATGATGAAAAATGAGCTTTTATATCTTATTCTCTTCATACAAAGTGGCTCTAGAAGGCCTCCTGACTGGTGCTTTCAGAAGGAAGAGTTAAGTGCCTTGAGATGCAACTTCCCAGCTGTTCCAAGCCTAGCCTTTCCAGAAATGGATGATGTTGGCTGGGAGTCTTCTTCTCAAGTGCCTGTGCCTAGAGTGTTGGTTGCTGATTATTTTTGGGGACATATAATTTTATTACCTGCACTCTCTGTGCTACTGAGCTGGGCCCTTCATGGGCTTAGCTCCTGGCAAAGTACAACAAAGGCTGCCTGGAGTGCTCAAAACAAAAGGTGAAAGATCAGCTCTTTTCTGGCTGGGAGAGAAGACAGCACCTTGCTGAGAAGCTTATCCTTTGATGGGGCTCCCTTTGAAAGGTCTTGATTACCTTTTGTGCTTTGGAAGTTTCAAGAACCAAAAGGAAGAGCTTAGAGGGAGGTGTTACATAGAGAAAATAATATACTTTGAACTCCTTGACTTGAAGAGAGAGAAATCATGAAATTGTGATCTGGTGCAAACTGTGATTTTATTTATCAAAATTGACAGTGTGCTTTTCTGCTTTTGTGGTTCAGTTTGGGGATTGTGATAACTTGGTTTTTAATATCAGAAGTGTAAATGTGGCCTATGCACCATGTCGGACCAACCTCTATCAGGGTTTTGAAAGATTTAGGTGGTGGCATGTCATCAAGTTGGGCTCTCTCTATTCCCACATGAGGTGTCTGGTGTTCAGAGGGTATCAACTCACTGGAATTTGGCTTGATTAAAGAGATGTGACATAGGACTCGAAACATTTTTACTCCAATGTGTGCACAATATTGTCGGGCTCTGCAACTCTATACTTATAAGGACAGAAATATTTCTGGGCTTGGTTTAATATTTTGACTGTCTGATTCTTTTTTTGGTACCCTTGCACTGTTGAATCCCATCTGGAGTTAGCAACATGTTTTATTGGTGGCAACACTATAGCTTGTCACTTAGAAATAGGCAAAGTTTACAAGTCAAGTCATTAATTAAATGGAAGCTTTTAAGACTTTTAAGAAGCAAATAAATAAACAAACAAACACTGTTCACAGATAAGGCAATATGATTAGAAACAAAAAAGGAAGAAAACTAGATTTCAGCAGAAATTTTTATATCCCTCTGCATTTTCATACTTTTGTAGCAGTATGTGCTAGGGTGCTTTTTCATTTTGCTGCCTGATAGCTCTGGACAACTATACAAATATACTGTTGATGTTCAAAGATGTATTGGATAAAGCAATTACTACACCGTTGAATTTATAGCATCATTTTAGGATAAAATGGTGAGTGGAATAAAATAATTGAAAGGATATTTTGAGACATGAAGATATTATTGATTTTTCAGAGGTTCTGAGTTGAAGTTGTGGTTGCAGGTGACAAAGACTTTAAAAAACCCCAAGGAATGAGTAAGTTGGGGTTGTGTATCTGCAGTTTTAAGCTTGAAGAACCTGAGGCATGAATCTGCCATTGCTACAGTAACCACTGACAATACCACATGAGCTGTTGTGTACCAGAGGCCTAATTCTAAACGCCAGGGTTGAGGTTTCTTGACCTGAGTGGTAGCACTGAGGATCCAGTCTGACTGAGAAAAAGATGTTCACATTTGCTCAAAGGTGCTTTAAATGATCTATACAATAGTTAAGAGTTAAAAGTTGATAAGTTTGAAACATAAGCAGTGTTGTAGTGTTTGCAATTCTTCCTTGATTTTGGCATTGGGAATTTGGTACAATGAACTGATTTCTGGACTTGGCTTGGCGAGTTGTGTATGACATCTGTGTGACATTTCTCTGTGCTCCAAGTGCATTCTAGCACACTACAATGAATGTGAGACATCAGCCTCCTAACACATGGGCAGTGGCAGCCCTGCTCTTTTCCAGGCTAATATTATCTCTGCCACCTGTTCCTTGCTTCTCCCTGTGAGCTCCTCCTATATGGATCGTTATTAATAGTTTGGGGAAGAGGCGTTCTCTGGGCTTTGCACGTTAGTGGAATGGTGCACTTGCATCTTGAAGCTTTCAGAAGTTGTGAGACTCTGCATGGAAGACAGAAGGAAAATGACAAACCAGGAGTTCAGGACAGGTAGTACTTTGCACAGAGCGGCCACCTGCAGAGACATGAATCAGGGGAATTTTTTGGGAGCCCTGTACTGCCTCTGAAGTATGTATGTAGTAATTTCTTCTTGATGATAGGCAGTAAAATCACTGAGTGTCTTCTTTCAGCTAAATGGAATATACTTTTGTGGCAAAGTGCTGAAGGGGTGGGCTGGAAGCTGCTGTCCTGCACTTGGCTTCTTTCCTGCCACAAGCAAATCCAGCCAAAACAGCAGCAAAGCAAAGTGCCCTCAGCACCCTGCCTTGCCCACTGGATGCTTTCAATCATAAAACTGCCTGGAGAGCAAGGAATGGCAATTTGGTCTCCATGTCCATTCAGGTTTTGGTACTCCTGAGGCAGCAAACAAGACAGCAGCTAGAAATAGAGAATTTTGTGATTTTTGCATGCATTAATTTCACCTGCCTTCATCAGCACCAACTCCAGTTGCTGCCTTATGTAAGGGGACTCTGCCAATGGCACTTCTTCCACCAAAGTTGTTCCCCACATTGTTCAACAATGTAGAGATTATTGGCAGCAAAAGGCATATTGAAAGACTGGACTGCTGAGGAATTTTCAAAGAATCTTTTCCAGAGATGCGGGGTGAGAGGAGGATATTAACTTGTGGAGGGCTACTATGCTCTTCCCAGAAAAAATCCCTTCTCTTCCATCTAGAAATCTTGTCTTGTAGGTAATTAAACATTCTGCTTACTTCTTTGGAAAGGAGGAAATCTCAGATGTTCCCCCCAAGCAGGCAGGTTCACTCTTGCATGCAGTATGTGAATATCTGAGACATGCTATGTCACTGATATCTCAGTGAGTGTAGTTTCAGCATGTTTGGAAGTCATCAGGCAAGGTATGGAAAAGTGTGTCATTTGTGCTGAGCTTGCACAGCAAGTTGAACACATCCCAGACACATCGGATTTCTGCTACGCCAGAGTAAGCACAGGTTTTTGCATCTGGAACTTCTTGGACAGAAAGCAAGAACCCTGACTTGGTCAGATAAAGTAATATGGTCCAGCTGGTGGCTCATTACTCAGATTTAGCTTGTAATATGCCCTGTTTATTTGATCTTCTACCTTTGCCTGTAAAAGAGACTGAGAACAGCTGTTTGAATGCTGGACACCACCCAACAGCCTGAATGCTGCTGCTGCCCCCGCAGTCCCACCCTGTTCTAGCAGTGGCAAGTAGGAACCCGGGGGACCAGGCAGTTCAGCCCCCTCAGTGAGACTTTCCTAAATCCTGCCTATGTCTCCTTTGGCTGCCTAGGTTGGGGTGAGGAGTGTATTTAAGACTCATCTCATTTGTTGTTGGACATACTAGGGCATTTACCAGAGAGGGCATTTGCTGGAGAGGAGTTGAGGCACCTGGGTTCTGGTCACATCCAGTTACATGTTAAAAAATTCTATGCATTCCCAAACTCTAAACTGAAGATTAGCCCTCCTGCTTGATGGAGTTCTGGGAAGATGAATTTCCTTTGAATCATAGCCACTATTATTCCCTTGCATCTTTTCAGGGTGGAGTGTACTGGACACAGTAAGTCAGACCTGTCTCTGCTCGCCTCAGGTGCTTGCTCCAGCACTGGATGTGCTTTCACACAAGAGAAGAAGTTTAGAGAAGCAATGTAGTCCTGATAGTCTTGGTGTTGTGAAGAGCTCATAGGAATCTAGGCATGAAGGCCATTGTGTTTTCAGATGTTAAACAAAAAGCAGTAGCACTTTTGGTCACCATGGTCTTGTCCTTGTGCAATCCTGAGAAGTTTAAGTACATTCTTTCATGAATTACCCTAGTGTCCAGTTGACATTTAGAAGCTAATTTGGCTATGGCAGACTACAGTGCTCTTCCTCAATTTTCTGCCTTGTCTCCCTTCAGGAGGTAATTCTCTCCACAGCAGGGAAAGCTAGGAGATTGGAGTTCCACTCCTGAGACGTTCCTTGGTCTTGTATTCCTGTACACCATTGCTATTTTCAGTTCACATGTGTAAACCAGGTTGCAAAGAGTTCAAGAATAGATTTGTGTGTGCTAAATAATCTCTGGTAGGGGGGGAAGTGCCTTCCTTGAGAAGGTGGGAACCAGCAGCTGTAAATAAGTGAAAAAGCTGTAACTAAGGCCAGCAGTGTTTGGGGTGCTCCAGCTCCATTCTCCTACAAACGTGAACTGAAGCCCTCAGCAAACTGCTACTGTCATTCCCTGGAGTTGCTGCAATTCCATGTGTGTGTGTTTATGAGATTGGCAAAGGTGACAGGAGGTGAGTACACAGCTCTTGGTGACTGATCACTCCATGTCTGACCATCCTAGCCCATAATATGTGACAAGTTTTAGAATAAAAAGTGCAGTGTAAATGTGAGGGAGTTCCAGTATGATCTCACTGCAACGGGGCGTCCAGGAACCTGATTATACATAGTGTCAGTGAGTGGTGATGACTTCTTAATTCAAATAGTATTACCATAGTTTTGCCATTAATGTTGATTAATTAGATGTTAATTGGCTGTGAAATTCTAGTCTGGCCTTCTGATGGGAGGCTTATCAAACTGTGGATGTACCTAGAGCTTCTTAGGGCTAGTAAAGCTTTTCTCATGTAGTGGGACTAGCACCTTTCTGCTTTGCCTCATATTGAATGCATTAATTTTTTAATTTTACCGGTGAGTCTTTTGGAGAGTGTAACCTTAACTTTACTAGTGAGGCTGTGACTGTGTTTGTCTGCTTCTGCAATGACAGCCTCTGCTGTGTTTATGTAGCAGTGGCCTGACCAAGCCCCTGTAGCCTTGACCCTTTGTTCTTTTTGACTCAGTGGGACAATTCCTTTGGAAGAGCGGAATCGAGTCCATACATTGTGTTTATCACTCCCAAGGGAAATAGCTGAAAAATATTGTGACGGACTCCTAGTCTAGTTCCTCTCTGGACAAGGGAAGAAATTAATCTTTGTTCAGACAGTTGGAGTGTGGGTGAAATAAACAATCCAGTTAGTTGCATTGACGTGGAAGGGAGTATTACAGTATTAAAGTACAGCATTACAGTAACCTAATATAAACCTAAACCAGAATGGAGTAATACTGCTATTCTTTAATACAGGTACATTTGTGGTACAAAGAAAGTAGCTGAGTAACTACAGTTATTTAGTACTGAGGTCTTCAGCCTGGCCATAATAATTCACTAGAATAAGCTGTCCTGCCTTCTGCTATCCCTGTTGCTGCTCATCCTCCCAACACACATTCTTTGTTTGAAAACACACAAGTGTTTCTGCATCAGGCCAGGGAACTGATCCCACTGAGAACTAACTGAGCAATTCCTCAGTGAGCCTTATAATACAGCTACAGAAAAGTCTGTCAGTACAGCAGAAATGGGGAAGCACAAACTGCTCTGGAAGAGTGAGGCTGCTCTCTCTTCAGGTCAGGATCAGCCTGGCAACATCAAACTACAACTCTGAGGTGCAGTTTCTCAAGAGACTCAAGCCAATCCGAGTATATGTTGCTATGAAAATAGGCAATCTTTGTGCCCTCATCTTTTGTGGTGCCACAAAGGTGGCAGCAATATCACGTGTCTACAGAAGGGGAGAAAACTCGACTGTCACTTGCTAGACTGACCTAAACCTTTTGTGAAGTTGCTCCTTAAGACAACTAAGCTAACAGTATTTATTATCTCATGGCAGATAAGAGACAGGTATTTTGCATGGCAAAGAAAGAGAAGCATTCATTAATGTGGTGGTCCACTTCCACCACATTGCTTGTCCTTAGTGCTGCTCTAGATCTCAAATAAAAAACTCTTCACTTGGTTAAGAAAACCCTGCTAGAATGGCATCTAATGCTGTCCTAGTCCCACTGTGTCTACTGTAGCAGGAACACACTTTCTTCAGTTCCCTCTTCCACTAGCTCAGCTGGAAGAATAAAATGGTCTGGAGCAGACTGTGGGAACTGGTCCTTGCTTTTATGCTGACATTAATTAGTGCCTGGGCTTGTGGAGCACAGAGAAGCTCTGCCCTCTTAGTTTTGAAGGGGAGGAAGCTGAGCTGGGCATTCCCACACACACAAAGTGTTTCTAGAGCTTAAGGGAACCGCCACTTGTTTCATAATTGCGGTTGGAATGACCCCTGGTGGAAGATTGAGACAGCCAGGATTTTTATGAGTTGCATCCCAACAGGAGGCTTTGGTTGGCCAGCCTTAAGGCACCCACAGCTGGAAACTGTGGCTGCTACTGGAGATGGGTTTGAATTCAGGTGTAACTGGGCTGGATCCATCAGTAACCTACATTCCTTATGTTGCATCCTGTCGGTTTATATTTGTAGTACCTGAGCCTGATGTGTGTGTATACTCACACATTCCTTTTTCCTGCTGTCTCTTTTCCCTTACCTACGTTCCTAGGGTGGAAAAGCTTTATTACCGTTGCTTTACAGTAATTATTCCTTCCTTGGTGAGTCAGCCCAGTCTAGCCTGTCTGTTGCATTGCTCTGTCTCTGTAGTCTGCTCCTCACATGCTTTGTGAGTACCTCCAAGCCATGTCATGTTTTTAATGTTAGGAGAGTATTCCAGCAGATTTCCCCAATGTGTACGCAAATCCACACCATTTTCTGAAGTGGAAATAGGATTTTATTCAATACTCTTCAGATTTCTCCTGCTTGCTCAATGCACGTTGGTCTGCTTAAGGAGCTGGGGACATTCCCAATACTTTACTATCTTGGCTATGCAAGGTAATGGTGAGAAAAATGCCACAACCATCTGTTAATAACTATCTGAATTTATTTTGTTCTCTTTTTTTTGGCAGGCTGATTTGAATACCAATATTGAAGATGAATCCAGGTCTTTCTATGGTGTTTCCAGCCAGTATGAGAGCCCAGAAAACATGGTCATTACCTGTTCCACCAAAGTGTGTTCCTTTGGAAAGCAGGTGGTAGAGAAAGTAGAGGTAAGGAGCAGACACCTGGGTGCAAGGCTCCCTCTGGCTGCTGTTTTGTCACTTCAAGTATTTGCATCCTGCCTTTGTATCTCAAGGCAAAATATATTTCATGCTTCTTGTCAGGGAGATGGATGCCATAGATATAAGATCACTCAGCCTGCAAAATGACCTTGTCTTAGGATTTCACTGAAGATCTGCTAGCTTTTGCTATGTTTCCCTTAAATCTCAGTTTCTGAGGAGACGTAAATAAATACAACTCTTAGCTCTGCTGATTCTCTGAGGTTTTTTGGGAAGTAAAGGAAAGCTAGGAAACCTAGATATGTTTTGTAGTCCAGAAATGTGAAAACATATAAGCAACACCTCGCTCTCATCTGTGTTTTTAAACAGATTGTTTACAGACTATAGCTATTAATTTGACTGTAATAATTTACAGACTATAGTCTTATAGTTTTATTACACCTAGAGCTTATAGACTTACAGCTCGAGTAACATGGGAACTGCAAATAACTGGGTTATGCATGTAACTGGCACTGGAGAAATTCTTTTTAATGCCACTTTCAGCTGCTAAGAGAGCTCGCTTTGCCTCATGCTGCTGTTTCTCAAGGAACTTTGAGATGCAGAAGCATCTATGTGCAGAACACCAGCTGTTCTCAGGTCCAGAGTCAGTTCAAGGTGCATCCTTCCCCAAAACCCATCTCCAATCACATGATAGGCAGGCCTGAAGTTGGGTTATAAGTATTTGCAGATGGGATAGAGGGGCTAAAGGAAGGTGTCATGGTGCACGGGAAAGAAGACCAAGCTTCTGGGGTGGAAGAAGGTTACAGGCATTTGAGGGTCCACTGTGAAATCATAGAATATGGCCTCAGTTTCTCTTCAAAGGCAGATAAAATATACAGGAGCTACGGTGTGAATGTGAGCAAAAAAAATCCCTCTGTGTATCATTGGCCAGACCCTTTCCTAAACGGGGGGGCAGAAATTCTATGTTCTCTCACACAGTTGCCAGAAGGCTTTAGTCTTTTTTAGCTATAAAGCATCCTGAGCACAGTATTATTATGATTACTTCCTGGTCTTGCTAAAATAGTAGTTATTAACCTCTTCAGTTTATTCAAACCTAGTATTTTTCCAGCAGAGATGCAGATTGTAGTGTAGGTGTCAATTGGTCTATTGCTCTTAGCTACCTCTCACAGTGCCTTGAGGGTTTGTTGTGCTCAGAAGCTGGAACCCACCATTCTAAAGAAAACAAGAAATCAAGCCAAAGAAATTGGAGGACTGACCTTGGTGCAAAGTACTGTGGTCACTGTTCATAAAATAATTTAAAAGTGCCACTGTAGTTTTTCTGTTCTGAGTCTGTCTTGGTGACAGTGTCACCGGTGTGCCAGCCTAGCCCCACGTGCCCCTCCTGTGTTTTGCCTTGCAGACAGAGTATGCGCGCTATGAAAATGGACACTACTCCTACCGCATCCACCGCTCCCCTCTCTGCGAATACATGATCAACTTCATCCACAAACTCAAGCACCTTCCCGAGAAGTACATGATGAACAGTGTGCTGGAGAACTTCACTATCTTACAGGTGGGAATTTTGGCTGTTTTCATTACAATTTGGCAACATGTAAGCACCACGCAGGAGTTCACTGTTGAGAGTCAAAGCAGATTTCCTTTTATAGCTCAGCATCTAATTGAACTTAGTGTCTTTCAAGTGTATTGCACTTCAAGACCATTTATGGAGCTCTAGAGATAGTTACTTATGCAGAGGAGCTGCAAAAAAAGTTAAGAGACCTGGGTAAGAAAGAGATAAAAAGAAAAATAAAGGGAGAGCTCCTGAGGCAGAGAGACAAAGGATGGGGAATGATGAAAAAGTCAGTGAAGGAAATGCTCATTCCACTATTTCACAAATTTCTGTGCCCTGGCCCTTTTTGCAAGGTAAAAAACCCACAAGAGCACTGTTAAGTGGCTATAATTTTTTTTTGTGGGAAGAGTTCTTCACTGACCATGTTAGGGGGGAAAGAAAGTAGTTTCCTCAGGACCATCTGGGACCTGTACAGAATACAGAGACATGCAAAGGAAGGGGGATGTTGTGGGGAAGCTCTGGCACCTTCTGAATCACTGCAGCTTCTAGGTAGGTCAGACAGGATTACAAGGCTACAGCAATTAGATTTTTATTAGTATTTTGTTATACTGAGAGCCTTTCCAGGCTCAGCTGCAGCCTAAATTTGGGAAGAGGGCAGACAGCTTAAAAGTTGGATTTTTCTAATGGACTGAATTCTGTGTTCATCTCTGAAAGAGGCATCAGATCTTTGCCCAGAGAACGTGAGGCTGGGTAAGAAGAAGAGGTGCTGATGGCTGTATGAAAGACTGGAAATCAAAGTGGTTTTCATTCCATTCTCTGAAGAGTTTGGATAACTGCAGGCAACTCATTTCACTGCTCTGTGGCTCAGACACATCAGCCATAAAACACAAGGTTAATAATATGCGTCACAGGGCATTAAGAAGTTTACTCTTTCATGTTTGCATTAAGATCTTAAACATCTGGAAGAAATGAGGAGTATAAATGCTGAGAGTTCTTTTAGATGAGCAAAAGCATGAGAGAGGCACAGACAGAGAGATGGAAGACCTGTGTGCTGTAATCCATACTGGGGAACATTGCAGCTGCCTTCTGCATGTTTCATTCCTCAGTCAGGCCAGCATTTCCTATAAATTCTAAGAAAAAAGCTGTCACATAGTTATACTTCTGCAGGGGCTTTGTGTTTTGAGAAATCACATGTTCTTCCCTTATCTTCTGGCACTGAAGGCATGTCCCCTGTGGGTGCTGGCACACTCTACCTTGCAGTCCTGTGCAAGATGAAAGTGCTGCTCCCTGAGCACCAGCCTGAGCATTTCCCACTTCCAACTGGGGAGCTGAAAAATGCATAATGTAAGGCATGTTGGTAGTCCTCAGTCCCCACTACCACCTTGGAGGCAAGTCTAATTATATTTTTTTCTAGACCCTTTTATGAGCTTAGATACCCCTAATTCCACAAGCATCATTTTCAGAAAAGGGCCTGGTGCTTTAGCAGTTATACACCTGGATGTGTATACATCTTGCAGAAGAAAGGACTTCAACTGCAAATCCAATCATGAAGTAAGAAAAGAAAACAGACCAAAATCAGGCTGCTAAAATTAATAACCAAGTTTGAAAACAACTATTTTCTTCCTGTTTTCACAAGAACAATTAGGCTTTGCTACAGTTCAAGCCTCCAGCTGGAATGGTTTTCTTCTGCAGCTGAGTTTGTGCCACTGCTGATAAAAATCTGTCTCCTCCAGCAGGAAAGAACTTTAGCTATGGCACAAACTCAGGTGACAAGAATGTGAAAAGTTGTGCAGAGACAGAGAGAGGGAAGCTGAGCTAGGAGTTCTGAGAGCAATATTTCTCTTGTCTCTGCCACATAGTGTATGCTGCAGAAACTAGGACAACACTGCTCCTTCACCACGCTGCTGACAGAGTCACGTTGTAGAGACACTAAGGGTCCTGAGGGGCCATAGAAAAAAAATGGGAAAAAAGGAGCTTCTGTATGAATGCATGAGTGTAGCTGCCATCCTTCTCCCAACATCTGCAGTGTATGGAATGGAGGAGTCAAATCTGTAAGTCTCCTATAAAAGGAGTTACACTCTACAATCCTTGTGCTCTGTGTCTACCACTGACAAGCAGGAGCAGATGAAGGAAAACAACTGTCTGTGGTTGTGACATATCAATATATGTGTGAATAGGAGTAGGTGTGCCACAGGAGGGGGCCTCTCTATACTCAACAAACAGAGCAAAAAGAGAGTTTTGTGTGAGACACTTTTCCTCTGCTGAAATCTGCAACACCAGGGGTGGGAAGTAGGGAACCTGGTGGACCTGCTTGGTCACAGTGGATTTTTCCACACAGTGGACTCTGCTCACCTCCCTGTCTCTTCACTGCATTGTGGTTCTGGGGCTGCAAAAGTGCTTTGGTGCATGGGCCAAGCTGTGTATCGATCCTGCACTTCTCTGTTCTTTGTCTATTACTGACTTTCTGCTTTATGTTAAATGTGTTGGAATATGTAAGCAGAGCAGTTACCATTAATAGCAGTTGCCATTTCAGCTTCTTCTCCTTTTCTCTCTAGGTTGTGACAAACAGGGACACACAGGAGACCTTGCTGTGCATAGCATATGTTTTTGAAGTATCCACGAGTGACCACGGTGCCCAACATCACATCTACCGGCTGGTGAAGGACTAGAGACTCTCTGCCCTGAGTTGTCCATGGAATGCATGTCTAAGAAAAAAGTCTGTGCTTGAACAACCCCTGCCCCTCAATACCAAACTGAAAAATAAACTGCAGATATTGTGTATTTTCAGAAAAGTACTTCTGAGCTGGTTTGTGATTGATAAAGTGAAGTTTCCATCTCCAGGTTTGTGCAAATGGGAAAAAGACTTGGAGTCAAGGAAACAGGCAAATGACTGCTTTAGGGTCTCACCATAATCAACATCCTGTGAAAAGCACTCCCCACAGTGCACACGCAGGGTGCGATCACACACATAAAAGGAGTGTATGCACTTGAGCATACAGGTGGGGCAGTGGCAATGGCAGCAGCTTCCACAAGTCTGATCACATATGAACAGGTTGAAAATGTTCATGCTACACCTGGTCTGAGTGTGTGTATTCCAACACATTCATTTGAAAGTCAACACATGCACAGACGTGGTTACCATACATTTATATAGTGTCAGTTACATTTATTTAGGTGTCACATGCTCGTGCCCGTGTCTAGAGGTTGCACATATATCCTGCACAGCTGCCTGTCCACATCAGCAGTTGTGCAGTCACAGGCTCATTCAGCCTTGCTCTGTTAGAGGCTTGTTTCTTTTTCCCTCTCTTCCATGCATGATAGTGAGAGACCAATCTTTCTTTTGCGTTTTAAATGAAGTTATGCTTAGGAAATTGGGTATGTTAAATCCTGTTGTCTTGCCCAGCAGATTTCCTCTATGTATCAAGTCTGATGACTTGACAGACTAAAATAATTCTTGCTGCTTTTGCTTCTGTTCTCCCCGCACAGCTACCAAAGCTCAGTGAGCCAGTCTGTGCTCTTGTGCACCAGCAAAATAATTGTTTACAGAGGTCAAACTATTCCACCTGTTAGGTGCAGACAGTGAGTATTGCACAGCATGTCATTTGGCAAGCAAACTGGAGGAAAAGAATGACAGAGAAGAGTGAAAACAGCTTTGTTTTCTGTGTTTCCAAGGCAATCAAACACAGCCTCCCTGCTTTACTTGTAAACTGAGGTTGTCTTTTCAGGAGTCACTGAGAGGCAATAATCTTGGTTCCCACAATGCTGCTGATGTGGGGGAAAGATGCAGCTATTCATGTTGCTCTGAGAGAAGAAGTGGTTTCCATGATGCTCTGGCAGCTGTTGAACAGGAAATTTATTGGGTGACCAGGCAGAGTCGTGTGGCTTGGACAATCAATTTAATGTGGAAGGGGGACTAATTGACTTACTTCCTCGTTAAGCAACTGCATCCCAGTTGATCTGTTGTAACTAAAAGTGTGGGTTTCCATTTGCACATGAGAGGTCCCTGACAGGGATGAGTCTTTACCAGGCATACCCTGTGCTTTGAAGCATGGGAACAAAAGGACAAGGGCAAGGAGGATTGCAAAAATGATGCCAGCAAGTCAGAGTTGGAGAAGGATTGTTTGTTTCCTGTCATGGGAAAAGTGCTCCATGTATTTTTCCCCCCCAGTCTTGCAGACCCTGCATTCTCAGATGCTACTTTTAAGGACCTTGCAGAGCTAGTGCTGTTAACGTTCTCTGTGCAAGAGCCAAGTTCCTGCTCTGCCTGCACTCTCCAAGACAAAGAAAAACCTTCAAGAACGGACCTCCAAACAGTAATACAGACACACAGATGCCAACACCTTTCCTTAAGATCTGCATGGCTGGTAAACAGTGAAGCTTGGACAAAGATGAGCCAAGTACTTTAAACACCTAGAAAACAAAGCATCTTGAAATACCTACTGTTCTGTCCTACACATGAAAAATACATTTAAGCATAGGCTGCCCTTGCCCATCCATTGGGTGTTATTGATAGTCTCAGCCAGGTGACCAAGCCACCCAGGACTGCATTAACTACATCTCTGCAAACCAGGCAGCCCCTCCAGCTGGCCACATAGGTGTGAATGGCACCAACTGTCTACAGACCATTGCTGATGCATGCATCTGCCTGTTTCAGCAGTTTCCCTCCTGATCTCTGAACCATGCGTGGAGCAGGCAACAAATCAAATAAAACCTCACTAATAAGAAAAAAGACTGACCCTGGGGAAAAGTATTTTTGGCTAATGCAGACAACAATGTTTTGAAATGAAGCCTGTACAGAGAATAGGCAGAGAAAGTCCTCAGCAATGGAAAATTCTTTATGATGTGTATTAATACTCTCCTGCAAACATGAGCTTGGTGCCTTGTATGCGTTTACTGCAGGGTTACACCACAACAGACCCTATGGAAGTCAGTCCTGAAGAAGATAAGCCCTAGAAGTCCACTTAGTCTGTTAGCTGATCATGAATAAAACCACATCAAGCAAAGATTTAAGATGTTATCAAGGCAATAAACACAAATCAACAGACTGAGGAACAGATTAAATCTTTGCACAGTTGGTTTTTTTTCAACTTAACAGCAGTGGAAGATTCTTCTCTGGCACTATTCCTTTCTGTGCTTGCTCTTGGACTTCACAGCTCCCTGGTGTCAATAACCAGGGTCAGCAAGAGACATCTACCTGCCTTTCAGACTCAGTGGAGAAAGGAAAACAAAATTCATGTGTCTGGGAGAGCTCACTTTTATGTAGGCCAAGAGATGAAGAAGATTTAGTAAAGCTAAGAGGCAAAAAAGTACTGGAAATTTTGGTCTGGACTAAAAGGCTTCTGTCCCCTTGCAGAATGGGTGAGATCCATGCAAAAATACTTCAAAGACTGAAAGGACTGTAGCTCTCTGTTCCCAAAGCTTCCTTTCTTGGAATTAAACCAGAAGAAACCAGACAGTGCATCGAACTAAGAGCCAGCTGCAATTTTGCTAAAAATAAAGCAAAGCAAACACAAAATAGCAGCATATGTAAAAAAAGAGATAGCCTAGTTTCAAGAGGAAAGGCTAAATTGGACTTTAAAGAACCAACAACAGATGAGGATATCAGAGTGTCTTAGAAGTTTAATTTTTGTTGGGGCAGAAATACCAGAAGTATTAACTTAATCTATAAGAACTTGCTGTAAAATCAAAGGACGAAACAGTAAAAGATGATTTCTCTGGTCATTTTACAGCCATAACGCTGAGAGCTTAGAAGGTAAAGTAACAAAACAGAGATCTAAATATCCGTGTTTTCTTTATAACAAAGCACTTTAAAAGTTTCCATTTAACTGATTCCCTTTTTTTCTAATGTATATGCTTCAGTTTATCAACCCTAATTTGTGCACCTACATATGCTTGTGGAATCGTGTCAAACTGAATTACTAAAATGATTCCACTTACTGATAGTCTTCTGAGATAAGACAGACCATGGGTCTGAGCAACACCGAACTAGGCAAGACAGGAGCCCTCCATTCATCTTCATTTCAAAGCAAAAAGGAACACTTCAGGTAAGACAAGTTCATTTGAATTCATTCATGTATCTGTGGTGAGGGGGTGGAAACTTCTTAAGCTGACATTGCCAACAAAGAAAACACGTAGGTAGGCCTAGAAGCAAAGGTAGGGCTTGAATTTAAATTTCTTTTTACTTCACTATTTAGACCCAAGGATCGTTATTCCCTTGAGTATTACACACATGCTTTAGCCTTTGGTGCAATGGTTTCCCAGTGACCTTTTCTTCACCATTACCCAGCTCATTTTTGTCTTGCTTCTTTAACATCTTGGAGCAGATGAAGGAGTTGAAGATCTTGCGTGGTTACAGCAAAGAAGAACTAATTCAGACAGGTGAGAACACCCTCAAGCTTGCACTAGAGCTGTAGAAGGGGCAGAAAGAACACATGCTGAGTCTTCAAGAAGCTGCCAGGGGATCATGCTGTTTCACCAATGCTACAAGCAGAATCCACATCAAAACCAAGCAAGAAGGCAGTAGACAACTTGCATGCTTGTAATGAAACACAAGATCATGGCTACTGTCTGAGAGAAGGCAAGCCAGAAGTATAGGTTGACAGCAGCTCTGCCCATAACCTCACAGACTATGATGCAGTCCCAATCCTCTGGGACACCAAATCCAGATCTAGTACAGTGGAAGCCATGTTTGCCTGCATTTAACACGCTGGTTCAGCAATTAGTCAAGATCCAAATCTGTGATTCATACAATTTTGGCCTCTTAAATGAGACACAAAAGTACTGGTGCTCATTCTGAGGAAAAATAAGAGAGCATCTTCAGAGAAAAGCATCCCTCTCATCTCCTTCAGGTGCAAAATACAGCAATAATGATGGAAAGAGCCTGAGTATAAGGAAAGCTAGAAAGTCTAGATGAATGATCTTTTTCTGTCAAAAAGAGAAGCAAAGATTTTGAATTTCAACCTCCTAAATTTCTCCATAGCACTCAGCTCTGTTGCCATGTTATGATTTAATCTGAAATTGGTGGCTGGGAGCAAAGCCACAGATTTGCTATTACAGTAGAGGGGTACATCCTGTGAATTACACTGGAAAGAGCCCTTTTCTAGATGCCTCAAATGCAGCTACTCAAAGCTATTCTCAGAAGCTGCATGTAGCCTTCAGGTTTACTGGTCAGATGCTATAGATCCAGGAACAGAGAATCACAGAATTAACGAGGCTGGAAAAGACTTTTGAGATTATCAACCTATGAGACTATCAACACCACCTTATCAATGAAACCATGGCAATAAATGCCATATCCGTTTTTTTTAAATACCTCCAGGGACGGTGACTCGACCATCTCCTTGGGGAACCCATTCCAATGCTGAACCACTCTTTCTGTGAAAAAACATTTTTCTAAAGCCTAGCCTAAACTTCCCCTGGTGCAGCTTGAGACTGTGGCCTCTCATCCTGTCACTGGTTGCCTGGGAGAAGATGCTGATGAGGTGCAACTCCTTCTGTCCCTCATTGTATGGAGAACATCAGAGAGCCCCCACGTTAGATTCAGTTGCATGTGGAAGGTAGCTAGTTGAAACTGAAATACAGGTCTAACAGATTACTTTCTTAAACTTACTGGCATAATTGAGAAGAGACCTGCAGATAAATGCAGTTTCTTTGGTACAAAGTGTATCTACAGTATCAGCCACTCCAGTCCTCAGTTTCACAGTGGTCCTCAAGCTCTTCCCTAAATGATCAGGTTCACACAAAACTTCCATATATGTTTTATTTTTTTACTCTACACATTTTACCTTTTTTCCAAGGTAGACACCAAATGATGACTTGATTTCACATATTGATTTTTCACTTTGAACTATACAAATCCCATGTATAAAGCTGCTTTGCTTATTCAACAGGTAAAGAACATAACATCATGCTGTTTCTTTTAGAGTGAACAACAATGACACCTCCACCAAATGTGTAAAATGTGTACTCACTGTCTGCTGACTTCATGTGCTGCTTGTCTATCAGCAAGTGGTTGTTTATTTCCAAAGTTTATGTTATTTAGAGATTGGCATCAATTCTGGAATGAAGATCTTTTAGTCCTCAGATATAATGGGATTTGCTGCATTAGAGCTACAGCATCCAGCATATGGACCCTTCTTGGAATCTGGAACCAAGGAAAGAAAATAAGTTCTCTCCACATGTCTCTTTATCTCTTGCTGCATTGCAAGACATATTTCCTTCATTGCTTGCTTTAAGCTAAACATACAATATTTGTATACTTCTGCACATAAATAAATGACTAACAGCGAGCTGCTGCACATGCTTCTCTTCTGGGAGGGAGAGAAACAAACATGCAGCAAATGACAGTTGTGTTGCTGGCAGCACTGCCACCAGGATGCTTCGAGTCTGTTGAACCAAGCAGTTTATAAAAATCCACTTATGACACGATGGAAGGTACAAGAGAATATATTTGATGTAGACATCACCTTGAATTGAGAAATGTGACAGCAGCAGTACCAGAGAAGGAAATGAGAATACACAGGGGACCTAGGAATGTGAAACAGATCTTCCTTCTGCAAAAATATTTATGGTAAAGCCTTGAGTTGATCTTCATACACTGTAAAATACAGTTCCTCTCAGGAGGCCCATGTCCATAACTGCACTGCTCTACTTCTGTAGGCATCTCTGTCCCAGTTCTAGGTTGTTTCCCCAGCACATAATACTTCACTTAGAGGTCCATGCCAGAGCCTTCCCCAGTTCTGTTAAGACAACTCAAGAGAGTGTTCTGCTGGAGACATTGTTTAAAGTTGACTTCATTAAGTTTTTGTTGCACTTCCATGACACCCAGAGGAAGGCAGGTGGGAACTTTCTATATGATGTTAGAAGATCTCCCTTATGGCCCTATCTCTCATAGCACCACAGGTAAGAATCATCAAGATTGGAATAGACCTCCAAGATTCCTGCCATAAACCCAGGAGTGCTGTGTCCAGTGCTAAAACAAGCCTCTATGTACCATATATACTCATTTTTTGAATACTTCCATGAATGGTGACTGCACCACTTCCCTGAGCAACCTGTCCAATGTTTGAACACTCTTTCAGTGAAGAAATATTTCCTATTATCCTATATAAACCTCACCTGGCACAGTTAGATGCTGTGTCCTCTCATCCTATCACTTTTTACCTGGGAGAAGAGACCGACCCACACCCGTCTACAACTCCTGCTGCGACCGCAGAAAGCTCAGAGGAGCACTCAGACACGCTTTCCCCCTGTGCAAGAAGCCATAGCAACACATTGGCAGTCGTGGTGGGCTTCGGACTACCGAGCATCTCAGCCCGGGTCCGCCGTTCGCAGCAGCGGTCAGGGCTGCACTCGGAGCCGCCCGCGGGCACGGCACCCGCCCTGCCTGCCTGAGCCTGGAGGGGACGGTCCAGCCGCGGGCCCCCGGGGCAGGGGGCGGCTGAGGGGGTGCGCCGGGGGATGTTCCTGGCGCTCACCCCGGGGGCTTCCCGGAGGGTGCTGCGGCGGCAGAGGGAGCGGGGCGGGCTTCGGGCAGAGCTCTGCCCAAGGGGCTCCGGAGGACTCCGGATGGAGCGGATGGGGTGCGCTGGAGGAACGAGCCGGCACCGCTCCCTCCCTCCATCCCTCCCTTCCCTCCTCCGCGGGGCTGGAGCCTCCCCTGGGCAGCGCCCCCAGCTCCTCCCCGCTCGGTAACGCCGGTCCGAGCCCCTCCTCCCGTTTCCGCTGGCAGGAGCTGGGGCCGTGTCCTGC